>JAAGNO010021416.1:59874-84821 GCA_033439905.1 Ceryle rudis | reverse complement strand
TGGGGGGTGCAGGAAAGGGAAAGGCCGCACCTGGAGAGAGGAGCGGACAGGGCAGGTGACCCCAAACTGACCAGCGAGAGATTCCAGCCCATATACATCATAGCTGGTACAAAGTTGAGGGATCACATGGGCCAAGCTCTCTTCTTCAATGGCTAGCATCCAAGGACTCTGTCCATTCTGCCTTCAATCCCAATCCAAGTGTTCCTGAATCCAGTTCCATAATCCTGCACCTGAAGCAGGATTTCCTGCCTGCTGCTGAGTCCATTGCGAGAGTTGCCCAGTGCCTGCTCCACAGCATTTGTGGGGATGGTGATGTAATCACCATGGCAGAGGGTGGGGGAGGAGGGGTGTTGGATTCAAGATTGACTTTCTATATATTTGTATGTATTCCGTTTTTCTTTGTTTTGTTTTATTTTCCATTAAAGTTGTTCTACTTTTCTTTTCTAATTGATAAATCTCTCTCCCTTATTCCCCTTCTCTTCCCCTTTCAGAAAGGAGAGGGGTCAAAGGAGAGCATCAGGTCTAGCAGTCGACCCTGACCCTAAACCTCAACAATGATGAAATTACTGACTTGGTAAACAAGGGAAGGAGAGCAGGGGATTACATCTACCCTGGCTTCAGTAAGGCTTTCATCATTGTCCTCATAGAGGAGCTGTTGATGTATGGGCTGAATGAGCAGGGAGGCGAGTTGAAAACTGCCTGAACATCTGAGCCCAAAGGGTGTTGATCGGTGGTATGAAATCTAGTTGGAGGCCAGTAAATAGTGGTGTACAGCAGAGGTGAATACTGGATCCAGTGCTATTTAGTATCTTCATTAACGATCCAACAAATGGGGCAGAGTATACCCACAGCAAGTTCACTGGTAACACAACACTGGGAGGAGTTGCTGATAGAACGAGAGGCTCACGCTACCATCCAGAGGGACCCTGACAGGCTGCAGAAATGGGCTGGCAGGAAATGTTGTAAAGTTCAACAAAGGGAAGTGCAAAGTCCTGCACCTGGGCAGGAACACTCCCATGCACCAGAGAGTGCACGAGCCACGAGTAAAAGAAAATACAGAAAATTGAAGAGAGTTTTCTTTGTCCAGAGAGCTGAGTTTGGTGCATTTCAACAACCTCTTTCCCCAAATCAGGCAAAATGGAGACAACATTATAGTTGTAAACAAACCATCAAATTTAAATTAGGTTCTCTAATGTAAGAGCCTGCCTTTACAGGGAACTTAAATCAGCAAACTCTAAGACCTCTTCTAGAGCTTTTTTCTTGAATAGATTTTTTTTTTTCTGATTGTTATGAGTAAAAACTGCTGCCATACCACAGAACAGGAACTACTATAATGTAATGTCACTGCCTTTGATGTATACTTCTCTATTTCTACATAGTAAAAACATCTTGGGTTTTGTGAAGGAAGAAACTGTGATGAAAAATACCTTTGCAATAATTATCCATAAAGCTTCCAGCTTACAAAACCAGAAAACGTTCAACATCAGGCCTCAATGCACAAGAAAGTGCATGGAACAGCCTATTGTAAAGTAAAATTTTCTATCAGTGTGCTTTTCCAATTCTTTTGGTTTAGCTAGGATTGCCAAGCCTTTCAAATAAAACATTTTTTTCCCATGGATTATTCACTGTGTGAAATCACTGTCTGCTTTCCAAAGAAAACTATGAACAATGTCAGGCAAAAGTAGCAAGACAATTTTTTTTTTTTTTTTTATATATTTTGATTAAGGTACCTCAAAAGAATTTCAGTTCGGTTATCTCATTTTCTTTTAATTGTGTATGAACCATGTTCTATAGTCTGTTTCTCTTTCCCATGATGTGCTGTGGCCATAAAAGTGACATGATATGCAGACTCTGCTTATTCAGCTAAGATTACTATATCCTTCCATTAGGAACCATATCAGTCTTGGTATTGAGTAGGTTACACTGTTCTGTCAGTAGATAAAGTTGGAAGCAGCAGGCAACAAGACATGAACTCCCCTAGAGAAGTGTGACAACAAGCTCAAAGCAAAATATTTCTGGATTTTAATACAGTAACACACTCCCGTCTGAAGCCACTCTGGATATTTTGGTTACAACAGTAACCCACACTACCTATTCACCTCTGCCTTCCCTCTCACTACTGGTGGGGACTCAATCTGGAGTCAGGAGAACGCTTCAGCCTGCAATCTCTGTTGGCAAATGGGCACACACACATGCGGGCCAGGAAGCATGTATACAGTGGTTTGGGAAACCAAAAATTAAACTTAGAGGAGACTATAACAAGCATCTCATAGCACTCATTCACACTGCTGGGTTTATTCCTCCAAATGTAGGTGCTCAGAATTGTGCCAAAACTCTGTTTTTTCTGCTGACCTGAGGTGGAACAACAGTTTTCCCACACAAACATTGATAAGCTGGGAAGGATTTCTCATAGTCTCATGATGACAGACACATTTCTAAATCCTTAACAACCAACAAATGTAGTCATCAGTAAGTCACAACAGCTGAACAGCAAACTTCTGTGACTCCTCAACAAGGCCAAAGCTGCAGAGGTCAGCAGCATTCATCACAAATTCATCTGCAGTGGAGCTAGTTGTTGTTTTTCACAGAACACTTTGCAACAGAAAGGTTAGATTTGCCTCTTCGAGTATGTGTTGCCATTCTTACCGGTGTCAACACTTCTCTCAGGAAAGGCAAGTGACCTCATTCTACCAAAGACAAGTATTTCAAATTTGTTGCTAAATGATTTCTGGTAAAACCAAGGTGATGATCTACTGAACACAGTTCATTAGCTGTCACGCAGCTTGACATTTCCATCTTTCAGGCAGTATTGCAAAAAAAAAAAAAAAAATTCAAAGACTTCCAAAGCTGCAGAGGCAGCCATACTGTCTTCAAGGAAAGGGACCATGAAGGCTATTGCTAACGGAATGTGGAAGGTTACAGCAACCACTAAACAGAGAAAAGGTGCTTGAAAATTATTATTTCACATGCCCTTTAGATGAGGAGTTCCAAAAGGAATTAAAATTAATAAAACCAAAGAATATAATGACAGAACTTAATAACAGAACAAGAACATACTATTAGATGGTAGGAAGGGAATGTAGAGTAGGGAAGGCAATGTTAGATGTAAGGCAGAAGGGTGAGTAGAACACTGGAACAAGTTGCCCAGGGAGGTGGTTGAGGTCCCATCCCTGGAGACATTCAAGTCCAGGTTAGATGATGCTCTGAGCAACCTGCTCTAGTTGAGATGTCCCTGCTTCAGCAGGGGGGTTGGACTGGATGACCTCTAGAGGTCCCTTTCAACCCAGGCATTTCTATGATTCTAATCTGGAGACAGAATAAGAAAAAAAAAATGTCTTGGCATAAATAACAAGCATTATACTCTGGCACTTTTGACAGTCATCCTATGTAAATATTGCACTATGTATCTGTGTGAAAACCAGATACAGTATCTAGAAAATAGGTAAAAGCGTGCGTGTTTTCTATTTTCTTTCTTTCTTCACTGAGAGAGTGCCTGGGCACTGGAACAGGCTGCCCAGGGAGGTGGTGGAGTCACCATCCCTGGAAGGGTTTAAAAAATGAGCAGACAGCATTCGAGGCGATGGGCCAATGGACAGAGAGATGACAGGATGAAGGTTGGACTTGATGATCCTAGAGGTCCTCTCCAACCATAATGATTCTACGATTATTAACTGAACAACTTTATGGCAAAATTCTTATACCAATACATGTGCAAAGGAAATAATCACTATTCTATAATACGTTCCATATGTTATGTTACAGTTATTTTTTAATTTACTCCTTGGTTTACTTACTTCAGTCTTTAAGGCATCTGATATTTGAATTACCTTCTGCAAGGGCTTATCAATTGGATTTATAGCTTAGGAACCTTTAAAAAATTGAAGAGAACTTATTGGCTTTCTCCTGTCCTATCACATGAACAAGCTAAGTATAAAGAAATCTTCATTTTTTTAATTTTGTCTTATTTCTTTCAAGATTTCTCCCCCCTCTACACTCCCACTACTTAGTCATGAATTTTAAAATTAATACATTCTTGGCCTATTTAGAAAACACAAAACCTACTCTAAAATGCTCTAAAAAAAAAACCCAAAAAAAACCTATGCATTCTTTAAAATTTTTCCTGTTTTCTCCCAGAACACAGGTACGTAGTGTTTGTCAGTACCTGCTTAAGTGTTAAATGCATCTACTGCTTCCAGTCATCCCATCTGCCCCAGTTCTTTTGAAGTCCAGTCACCATCTATATGTGACATGACAGGGATGAGAGAGGTATCAATTTTTTGGTAAGAAATATGTGATGTCTGGGATTTATTCCCTGGATCAGAAATTGTATTCTTCTGAGTCCTGTTTATACTGATTCATTCAGGGCAACTCCTATCTGTTGGCAGTTTTAGACTTCAAAATGACTCCCATAGCTTTGTGAGGAAATAATCCCCAGCTCCTGAGACTCCTCAGGAACCATATCAAGGCAAGCCTGCACGCTGCTGCACTCCAGACCTTGAGCTGTTCCTTGAGTAGGAAAGCGCTCAGTGTTAAAGATCATTTTTCTAGGCAGCTATGGCTCATCTTTCATTTAGTAAAGGAAAATGTTTGCTAGTAATTAAGAATAGGAAATCATTTAAAAAAAGTAAATATAAAATATTTAAAATATTTACATGACTTCACAGTCAACCGACTTGATTTTGCTCCCAGTTATTAAATGGTGCATCCCTCTCAGGGAAGCAGAATTTCAGGAGTAGATGGCAGAATTATTCCCAAACTTTCATCACTGAGCTGATCTCCTTCCTTGACCACTGTATAACTTTAGCGTCTTACCGAGGAAGCTAAAGTTGCCACTTTCAGCCCAGATCTGCTCAGAACCAAGACTTCTCCAAGCAAACCATCTTTTGTCAGAGATATTCTCCCTTCTTTGTCTTTCAACCCTCGTGGTTTGTTTATCAGCAGAATGAGCGGTCAAATTTATATAAAAAGTAGTTTTGAGGAACCAGGCTTGGTGATATCTCCTCAGTCAATACTGAATACCAACTGGTACCTTCAGCTTTTATGAAGCAACCCCCTTACAGCTTGCATCTAAGCTTCTTCTACTCTTTGCAGTGTAGAGGCTGGTTGATTTCAGGATCTCAGGTATAAGAGCTGCTTGTAAAGTTTAGTTATTCAAGTTGTGCACACGATCTTCAAATGCAGATAACCTTGTCATTAAAAGCATAAAGAACTTTGGAATTTTTTTAAGAGACTAATTTGCTAGGCGTTTAATATTTCAGTACACCTAACCGCATATATTAAGCGGAAATAATTCCAATCTCGATTTCTCTCTTCCCTTTGGAGATGGGACTGTAAAATCGCTGATTCAATAAACACAACATTCCTCTCACTTGCACCATGGATGAGGTTTCTCCTTTTTTGTAAACAACTTTGAATTTATCTGTCTACTACGTAAATTTGAACATACTGCCTGTTTCAGACTTCTTTGCAAGAAGGATCATTTTCACTACAGTGGGATCAAGTGACATGCCTGTTATTAGATTCATACATTTGAATTTACTGTGACATCTTCAAAGACTCTCCACATGAAAAGCTAGCAGCACAAATGACAGATTTGGGACCCAACATTTTTTTCTCCTCCTCAAATTTTGTGAATATGGTAGGCCTTGGAGTGAGGATTCAGTTGATAAGATTTTTTTTTTATTATTCTGAATTAATTTACTCTTGAATATCATCATTGTTGATGGATCTGTGATCTAAACCACATCCGCAGATTATTCACATGGATGACCGGTCAGTGATTTCCTCTGGCACTAAAAGGTGGCCGTTACCTTTTACAGTTTAGTCATTTTCAAGATTTAGAGTCTGCATTCATCTAATCCGAAGAACAGGCCCATACCAATGAGAATCTCTAAACATTTCTGACTTCCTGCTACGATCTATTCATGTGACTTTGCATACAGTTAAGCTTATTCCTATCTATACAAAAGCCTAATGGTTATATTTCTGCACAGTAAAACCCAAGTCAATACTGAGAGTCATAAAGAGTTCCTTCATTTCTTCAGGCAGTGTACTAAAGCAGTGCAGAAGAGGCTAATAGGTTCTGCAAAGCCATTGCTTTTTGCCCTTGCGCAAGTGAGCGGAACAGGATAGAAAGTGACTGAAAAATGATTGTGACAGGCTCTCAGCTGGCCATAACTCTCAAGTTGGAACCGCTGTACTCTTCCCTTAAAAGTGACCAGACTAAAGATACTAAAATGGCTTGCAGCATCAATGATTTATTAAAGCACACACTGAAACGAGTGACTTTTACACGTCCAGTTAAGTGTAATATGGTGAGAGAATAAAATAAACATGTTTGCAAACAAATCTTCCCCTTATTCACTGTACCTCACAGAGTAGGTCCTTACATTCTTGTTTTCTAGGTCAATACTTTTTAGCAGCTTCCTTAACTCCAACAAATTCACTGTGGTCTGCTCAGGATCCCCATCAAGATCCCGCCTCCTGTGGGGAGGTTTCTGCAAGTCCCTGGAGTCTCCCAGCCTGTACTTGTGCAGCAGCACCCACACCCATGGTATTTATCACTCCCCATCTGTCCTACCTCACACACCAGAATCCTCTCCCCCATAACCATGCTCATTTGTCCTCAGGGAAAGAGCAGTTTCCCCCTTTTCCTGTTGATACCCCAATACCAATACTGTAGCAGCCTGAGCACTGTCAACAGGCAGCTCTCCTGCCTGCTGCTCAAACATGGATTTCTATATTTTTAACAACTGGTGCATGTACAAACATAATACAGCGAACAATAAATGGTACCATAGGTGCCACTTATTTCACATTATCACTTATTATTGTTTCCTGTGACTGATCTGGCCTGTGTGCTATTAGTACACAGTTGCACGATAAGCTATTGTACTTATTATTTTGAAAGACAGCATGTCATTAAATTCTTCAGGGGTGGAGGGAGGGGAGAGCCACATTAAGACCGACTACGGGAACCCAGCCACAGCAACAGTCTTGTCCAAAGAGCAAGCTCCTCTTCTTTCTAAGTTTCCTAGGATACTGCAGAGCAAAACAACTTGGAAATCCCTGTTTCTCTGAGGCAAGGACATTATTGCTCAAATGATTTGATCAACTTTTTTTCTATTGTAAGAGAATGACTTCAGGCACCTCCAGAGTTGGACTCCAGTAGGAACAGAAGGTCCTCTTTAGAATGACATAAGAATCTCACTTACCTTGTGCAAATAGAAGTGCCTTGTTTTGCAAGCACTGAGAAATGCTCTCTCACAAAGAGGTAAGGTGCTATCAGTCACCGATATCTTCACTCACAAAAAGCAGAGTTACCCTCGCCTCAGAAACATAGGCGAGTACTGAGGGAGATGGGGGTTGCCACTTGAAGCATTGCTTATATAAACACACCGGAGATGCCCCGAGAAATTTAAATGAGCTACAGTTTCTGCTTTTCCAAAGTAGCAAAATGAAAGCAAAAAAGATCGTAACCTACAACACTTCTCCCTACATGCACCAGAGCAGTCCAAGAACAAGTCATCCATTACTGATGGCAAACAAGGTGAGGAAGACAACCAAATTAGTGGAAATGTGCTAGGCTGAAGCAAAAAAACAACCACCAATAAAACCCCAACCAAACAAAAGCCAAAATCAGTTGTATTTATTTTGCTCTTCACCCAGGTGATATTTTGTGCTGAAACTTTTTCCTCTGGATATTATTTTAAGGAGCCAATGGCATTTTAAAATTGCTTTGAATTTAATTATTTGTTTTATAATGAGAACTCTTAGCATTAAAAAAAAAAAAAAAAAAAAGAGAGATAGACTTGATTTTTTAAGCCCAGTTACATTTTTTGCCCTTAAGCTGCTTGGCTCTTTTGTGCTCCTATATGACTGTAAAGAGGAGTATGTTGTTATTTTTGGAAAGGCTGCTTTTTATATTCTTTTGTTATTACTTACCCTAGTCTCTTAATCTTTTTTAGATATATTTGGGTGTTCTATTCATATGGAGGTTTATTTATTTTTTTTTCATTGTACATTATGTTCTGTACTTTCAGACCTGCTAGATACTAATTTTACTGAATTATCTTTCCTTAAAAGTTCACTCTCTTAAAATTATCCCTCCTTAAAATTCACTACTATATGCTGCAGAGTCTGGGTTTTTCACAAAACACATCAAAAATATTCATCACAGTCACCCTCTCTCTCTCAAAAGCAAATTACCCTTAAAAAAAGAAAAAGAAGATGACTTAATGTTTCATTTATAAATGGAATGAAATACAAGACATTTAATAATGTGCTAATAGATAGCACATATTTTTAATTAAATTGTAATAATGAAAAAAGCACAATATTTTCATACGATAGATGGAATTGCAAATCTTATTTATGTATCAGTTGCCAGATTAACTAAGCAATTTCAGAAAAAGCTTAGAATTTTAATATAGAGGGTATATTTCATTTTAGTGAATATTTGTGTATGATAAGGTTTAGATGACTGATACAGCATGGAAATGAAACTTTGCGCTTACAGTCCAAAGATCATCAATGTAGTCATCTTAGCTGAAATTTGCACAAGTGGAAACAACCCACCTAAAGGCCCTCATACCTTTTAGTTATTTACCTTCTAAATTTCCATGGAGCTATACAGGTGGTGTCCAAGCACCAGTTTAGCTCTGTGCTCCAGCCTGACATTCTGGCTGCACAGGGCAGGGGCACAGGAGAGGTTTCCCAACCTGGAGCGTGTCCTGCCCTGCACACCCAGAGGTCTGTGACAGGAGTGGGTGTAAGGCACAAAAGGGCACAGGATCCTGGTCTATTTTGTTCCTGACACAAATTGACACCTAGCAAGTGAGAAACAATCTATTTGTTCCCACAGAAAATGAGATGGAAATGCATCTGCAATCCTATCCCTGATCTCTGTCCTTGCAACAGAGTATTCCATAAAGATAGATTACACTCACATTTTTATTGGAACTCATAAGTTACATCCATCCTGAACATGTATTCCTTGTTTGACAGCTGTGTAAAGCACCTCCAGACAATGATTTTTGTTAGATTTCTGGAGGTATTTGTCTGTCTTTATAAGAAACAAAGGCATCTAGACAGGGTGACTGCTCACCTTGGGCAGACTGCTAGCAGTTTTCTTTCACTTCAGACCCATTCACACCACTGTTAGGTACATTTTCAGTCACTCAGAACTTCAGGTACTTAAAGTCCACCTAAAGCCACTGCTTAGGGGGTCTTGCTCACAGTACCTAATATTTCATGAAAATCAAGGTTATTAAAATTCTCCCCCTTCTTGTTATTCACAACTGTCAATATTCTTAACAAATTTTAAAGTGAACCCAGAATGAATGATGGGCTTTACAAATACCAAAAATTACAGTTTCTCTTGCAAAGGTAACACATCTTATTTCTTTAAGGTCTCAAGGCCAAACTATTTCCTGTCAATAGCATTGGTTCAACCTGAAGTTGAAATTTTCAATTCTACTAATAGGTCACAGTTTATAATTATCTTTTCTCTCTCAGGTCTTACTCATCAGACAAGCCAGCAATAACAGACTTTACAAAAGGCCGTATTTTGCCTGGTTATGCACATAAATACTGTATTTGTATTTACTTCAGATACAAATGGTGCCACCTGCTCCTCTTAGTACCCTGACATTTGGTGCTAATTAGATGGACTTGCATTATCAACAGCAAAGTAATACTGCTCTGCAGCAGGCACGGTTACCATGGATCCTAATGCACTCAGCATTCCACAGGAAATTTAGCAGAGCATAAGAAATAAATCTTTTCTTGTGTGAACCTGCACCAGTTCTGTGACACTATTAAGGTGCATCCTCAAAGTCTGCTAAATCCAGGGGTAAATACCATTATTATTTCTATACTTTTATTAATGCATTTTACCACTGAGTCACCATGTAGGTGAAACAAAATTGCAAGTCAATTTTAAACACCCTGACAGTGCTAATGGAAACAAGTCATGCATTTAAGCTGTAAAGGAGAATGAGTCTCAACTGGGGATCAGTTGCCACAAAAAAAGACTACTGGCATCTCTAAGTGAGAACAGTCAAAACAATTCATACTTGTAGAACTGTCACAGTGAATACTCACACTATTTGTTCCTTTTCAAGCCTACCTGAATGTACCTAATTACTATACTCTGATTATAAGACCTAACAAACACTGCCTAATCCAAAAGGTGCTTCTATAGACTGATTTGTCATAGTTCAGTAAACTCTACAGATCAAATTAAATGAGAAGGAATGGATTACGGTAAGAGCAGAAAGTCAAGAAAATAAGCTAATGACAGAAATAAAAGCATTAAATAACATAAAAAAATATTTCCCATCTCTCTTACTTACAGTGAAATGCTAATAATTCTTCCTAGCTGTTTGAGGGTTCAACCCCTCCCTATTTTACAGTTGAAATAAGTGTTTATGGCTGCAGGCATCAGGCTCAGCCATTGTTTGGGATTCCTCCTTCACTGTCAGTTATCTGCATTTCCGTACTGTACACAACCGAGCGCCATACAGCCAGACTTCTATGAGATTTAAGATTCTTCCAGAGTTCCCAGCCCCGCACATCTCAGAAAAGGTAAATTCAACACCTGAGTTATAAATTGCACATCTGTGAATGGCCTTTTTAACAAAGTACCAAAGGCAAGTTTGATACCTTATTGCTTTCCCCTTGTGATCAGAATGATTTGCTATAGCATGGAGCAACACACTGCTATCAAGGGAACACTGGGGAAAGATCCACTGCCCAAAGCTGAAAGCATCATAGCACAACTCTAGTAGGCATGCAGCATGGACAGAGAACCTCACCAGGCTCAGGCTGCTACCTCCACACCAGTCCTCGAGGCTCTCACAACCAAATTCTAATTAAAATATTTAACCTTTAAAGGACAAAATTCATTTGTGGATCACCTCATTAAACTCAGTTTATGTAAGTGACGTAGCCCAAGGGAAGTGGAAGAAGACAGGCCATACAGAATCTACGGGTGTAAAAGATTTTGATGAGGTAGCGCAGATCTACTAATTGGGAAGCTACAATAAATAAACCACTGCAAGCAACAGATATGTAACCAAGCAGGTAAGCAATATATTATTTAGGGCAGGGGAGAAGTAACATTTCCTCTCCCTTTTTTTCCTCTCTCTTTTTTGGCAGGTACGAATGGACAACGGACCTAAGCTTGTATGGCATAATTCTGTTGACAAGCAACCACATCAAGAATCAAAATCACACCCTAAAACTATTACAGACCTGTCTGTATTTGAATTAGCAGTCAGTTTCTGTCAGGAAATTTCTCTATCTAAATTATCAGTAACTGAAGTAGCAGTGGAATGTCAGTGTATGAAAACAATGCACACTTTAGAAACAGGGAATCTCAAAGTTCACACATGGCCTAGCAGGAAGTAAAATATCCAGATCGACTGGAGACTTTGCTTTGCTTGGAGCCCTGAAAAATGTTCAGCCTTCAGAGTCACTAGATGCTTCCCCGCCACCAGAGCCTGACAGCTGACATAATTCCACAGCTGGGACAAAATCTGTATCCACCAAGCTAAGAGCATTCTTACCCCGAGTGACTCAGGAATAACTACGAATCTGTTTGGTTTACATCATGAATACTGAAGAGGAAAGAGAGAGCTGCTCCAGTGCCTAGCCAAGTGAAGTTTATCCATCAGCAAGAGGGTATTCCTAAATATCAGAACAATACAATACTCCCCCTAAATAAGGAAGAACATTAAGGAATCTTCAGAACAATAAACCTTGTGTTAATATTTCCACAGTCATCAATGTACTTTGAAATGAAAACAAAGAAAACCACTGCTTTGAACAACTTGACATGAACCAGATCTACCTCATTTCTAATGTCGTGATACGGCCACAACTTAAGTTTTTCACAAATGCTGAGCAACATGTACTTGTGATACATTTGCAGTAACTTTAGGTAAAGCTTTATTATGGTCTGTGAATCAGGATGAAGAGACGTGAATGTTGCAATTTCTGGAAGTAAGTTTAAAACAAAAGAAGTTCTTTAAAAGCACCAGATTTGTATTCTCCAGAGAGATTCAACCTCTTGTAGTTATTGACATAGCTGGGTTTCAAGAAATACATAAATGTTAAGTGGTGGGTATACCCAACTCCTGCCTGACATTGTACTCCTACGATCACATCTCCGATTTCAAGGAAAAGATTAAGTGAGCGACTTAGATATTCTCTTCTGAAAAATAGCCACAAATCCATTCTCCAGAGACATGGAAAATTACTAGACATCCATGTCAACATTTTTATCCGTGTGATTCACCATAATCAGCATGTCATTTATATATACTGTCATTATTGTCTGCATCAGCTGTGTGCTAGATAAACATTTGCACAGGTAGCTGTTCACATACCTACCGTATACAATGTCACTATACACTGCTCTGCATTTATTTTTCTTTGTGGGGAGGGGTCCCAAATCATACATTTTTGTTCATCTAAAACTACAGACTTATGAGGAGGCTTTGTTACAGAGTTACATTTCACTAGAGACCGTTATTTCCATCACAACAAAAATACTTTTGAAAAAAAACTTACCAACATTTGGCTTTCTAGGGAAAACAACACAGAAAATTGGCACTATGTTGAAAATATGACTGTTGCATTTTAGAACTGAACCACTTTGAAACTTTTGGTTACGTGCATTTGATTTTTATGTTAGATTACACACTATAGTATTTTCATTGAAGTAGAACAAGATTTAATTCTCTTTTGCCTTGAATTTTAAAACGGTCCGCTTTAATTTCAATTCCAAATGTCAAAATCCTTTTTGAAATAGAAGACTGATCTTCTTTGCAGTTCTATTTCTCGAGAGGATTTCCTGAATAATAAATTAAGAATAAATGGTTTGACCCTTAATTTATTTTTTCCCACTTTCTGAAACAGGTCCTGAATGTGTAACAGCAGTCACTGGAAATACTCTGCTTTCTTCAACAGTTTAAATATATCATCTAAGAACAAGGGAGCGGGGGTCTGGTAATAGTTCCCCTGTGGCCCGACAGGGCTTGTGAACACCAGGAGGTCCAGCCCCAAGTCCCAGCTCCCGCATCTTCAGCTGTCCTTTCTCCAGGCAGCCTGCTCTGACTTATAATTCCCTCAGCCCTTCTTCACCTCCTGCTTAGAGTTTCCATGATGAATTGAAGATCAGTGACACAAATATTACAAAGAGGAGAGGGGAATGGGAAAGGCAAAATATTTTTCTCCATAAACATCCTCTATGAACATGCATACAGATAGGGATGACAAGGGAATTAAGGCAGAGGGAAAGGAGTATTTACATAGGAGAATAAATGCATACCAAGACATATGCACATGCTTGCTGTACACTGTAGTAATATTTAAAAAATAGAACGTCCCAGACAGTAATCTGTACGGATATCAAAACCCAAAGAATACAGTTATATTATCATCTTTTGGTCAGAAAATCAATCCCAGAGAAAGCTGAAGAACAGGAAATATGACCAGTGAAAAGTATTAATAATGCAGTTTTTCAATAACCACCTATTCTTTAGGGAGGTATCATAAGAAGGCAAAGTACAGACACTTAAAATTACTATTTCTTTGTGGAACTGGCTATGGAATATTTTTACACGGGTAGCAAATATATTTAAGATATGCTGCATGTTGCCATAATCATTCTTAAATCCTTTCTGTTGTTCAGTGCTACTCAGTTCAGTGTTGTCCTGGGTCCCATACAGCCTATCTTGGAGGACTGCAGCTCTATTTCTAAATATTGCATAGCAAATTGTTTGAAGGCATAATTACACCTGAAATGCTTGATCTTAATGTAATTAAATTCCTCACCCTAAAATGAGAACTAATTTAAACTAGCATTAAAAACTTGATTTAAAAAAGGACGACTTTGGAAAACAAATACCTAATCAAATACACGTTAATAAAGGAATTAATGTACTGAGCTACAGCAAAGAATACATGGTCTTATAAAAGAGTTTCTAAGGACTTGAACACCATGAACCAACTAAGAATGACAAATGATATCAGACCACAAGCAGAATTAACACTGCATATTAAAGGACAGATGAGGCAAGAAGTTAAAACTTAACCTTATCAACAAGCATCACAGAATTCAACTGCCCGAGTGATCAGAAAGAGTGAGAGGACGTATTGGGCCACTCAGGCTCAGTAGTAGCAAGGGAAATTAAATGCTACAAAAAGTTAGAGACTGAAGAGACAGAAAACACGTACATTTGCAATTTCAAATAGCCACATTTCAGGCAGGTAAATATCGCAACGAAACACCAGCCACAGGCACTGTAAATAATCAACATGAACAACAGGCAAAGAACCCCAAGAAGAGAAAGGATGTTGGGTTTTATTATGGACGAGTGCACCAGACCAAATCCCAGATAGGACTACAAATGAGCACCTTTGTAATCATAACCAAAGTATGCTCATATGTGGCTTTCTAAAAATAAAGAAAAAATATATAAATGAAGGGGAAAAAAAATATATCAATCTAGGAATGCTGTTTTGGTTGGCTGGTTTTTAAGAACGCTATCGATAGGCAAGGAAGATGGCAAAAGAACCACCCAAATGCTAAAAGCACACTTTCTTCATGTCACATGTGCAACAGAAAGTAAATATATAGGCCTAATCTTAAAGGCTCTAAAAACTAAAGCCAACATGATTCAGTATCACAGTGAAGGAGGCTGAAAGAAATTTCAATTCTTTTCTTCAGAAGAGTGATTCATGCTAAAATGAGAAAAAAACAAAGAGATAAGCTGTGGAAAATAGAACTATGTAGCAACAGACCAAAAGAGATTTCAAGGAGCAATACGCACTGCACTTCTCTCCCAAACACAATTTTCCTTTCATCGATGCTAGAGAATTTTAGAATCTAGTAGCAGTGAGACCAAATTCTTGGTTGGTTACCCTTTTCATAGTTTGTTCAAACGTCTTGTCTCTATTTCACGTTTCTGTGCAACCTGTCTACAAAGCTCTGCTTATTTTCATCCTGCTTTTTAGATCTAAACCTCCTGTCTTCTGAAGTGAAAAGCAATGTAGCTTCCCTTCTGATGATTCCTTTCAAGCTTTTCTTTTCCTACTCAGCCTTTGATTACTGACCACTCTGCGATTTCCACGCAAAAAATCAAGTAACTACTCTCATTTGGAGGGCAATATCCTCTCAAATCTCATACCTTTTCATGTCAATAAAGCAACACTCCTGTAAAGCATTGAAGATTTGGCCATTACACATCTTTTTTATTTTATCTGTGTGCAACTAAGTTACAAAATCTTTGGTCTCATGTTCCAAACCCCGTTTCCTTTATTATCCTAATCAATTACATGAAAGACAATTCCACAGAGGTATTAGTGAAAATAGTTCAGACAAAATGGAAAGTGACCTTAATACTAATCCAAAATTCAACCCAAATCTTACTCAGATCTGAAAGTCTCATACTGCAGCTGGCAAAGCTATGGGTCAATCAAAGCCTATAAAGGAACAACGTTTAACAGACAGCACCAGGAAAGTTTTATCATGAAGGCTCATAACCAGGCTATAGGTGAAAAACTGCTGAAAGAAGAAGGTACAGTATAATATGTAGAATTATTTGCCCTTGTTCCTTAGGCTGTCAGGTACCAATCTTTTCATTCCACTTTATCCTACCGCACACAGAAACTGCAAATGTAAAACACCTTTACATTCTCGCTTCCAGTTCTGTTAGGCGATATGAAGTCTTGTACAACCTCACACAGCAAATCAATTCTTCCTTTAATTATTTTTCCTCCCTCCATTTTAATCCACTGCTGCAACTATAGATTTCACCTAAAATACAGTGGAAAGGTATCAGAAGTTCATAAGCAAGTTTCTTCCTATTTAATTCCAACTCCCATTCTGCAGACTAGTTGGAATTATATATATCCAGTCTAGTTAAAAAAGAAAAGCAGTGAGTTCCGGGAATTAGATCCCTGAACGTGTGTGCTTTATCTGCCAGTAAATAATGAGTAGATTTATAGAGCAAATTTAGCCTACTTTTCTCTTTCCAAATTCTGTGAAAGCCATTTGTTATGCTTCTTATTTACTTGGAATTACTAATTAGAAACACAATATTTAATTTGTTGTCTGTACATAGTTCTTTCTTGATAGTTTTTATATAGAAATTGAGGAATGTTATATATTTTAAGCAGGCTGCAGAACACGACAGCCTTTTTGTCTCACAGTCATACTACTCAATTTTGCAAATTGCTTTTCTCTACTGGAGCCTTTTAGAAGATGCTAACATTTCTGTCCAAAAAATTTAAAAGAAAAATCAATTATTCCAGTAATCTATACACAATAACTGTCTGATAGATTTTCATATATATGTCTGGCTTTTTTCATATATATGTAATATATCTTTCAAGAAGGTTCAGTGAATTGCAGAGCTTATTCTATCACTTTCCAAGCCAACACTTGCAATGTTCCTTAAACTGCCACTTTTAGAGTCTCAGGCTCTTTTTCAAACTTTGAAAGGAATAAAATGAATCTGTTTCATGTTTGCTGTAGTTTCAAAAGTCACAGGAAGAGACAATTTAAAATGTTACCTTGAAGTGCTTCTGATACTGGAAATGATTTGTTCATTTCAAGATGAGAGAATAATTATTGGTTTATCTGAGTGTCTCTGAAGAACTGCTCTTTCAAGGGTATGACTCAAGAAAAAGTCTACCAATATTCAGAACAGAACACTGTCAGTGAAAAAGCACACTTATTTTCTAAGCCAAACAATGCTGGTGTGGCACTTAAATTCCACTGGACTCCTCTGAACAGGTTTATGACATGTCCAAATACCAGACTGGTTTTCATCTTTGCTTGAAAGGTCAGAACAGCAAAACATTGTTAAATACATTAAAAATAATTAAAAAAAAAAAAACCAAAACCACCACACACACAAACAAAAAACCCCACAACCCTGAAAAGTGCAATCTCTGGCCCAAAGAGAGACTTGAGCACATGAAAAAGCAGGGAACAGATGGGAAAGCTGAACTGCATGACAGACCATGGCCTCAGCACACCACTTTCTTATCCCATGAGTGAAGAGCTTCTGAAAGCATTTGGGTCTTACTATTTTGTGAGGTCTGATAGAATGTTTGTAGTACTGTTTGTACAGTCCTTCTCCTTCACTATCCTGATTTTTAACTGAGACAGTAACAAACCAACCAAGACCATCCTTGGCTGCCAACATTTTGGTAAATGCTGCTAATGGAGCAGAAAAACCCCAAAGCATTAATCACTCATTGCTTACTAGTGCTCCTGAAAATACCACCACTGAAAGCACACCTCATCCCACAGCATCACTTCAATAAACTGAAAGTAACTTTTTTCCCCCACAGGGTACACATAGCATGTGAGATCACTACACCAGCTGCTTTTGTCTCAGTTATAGATCCCATCAATTCTGAAGATTCATCAAATATTTTAAAGCCTTTTGCATATTTCAACGTGATCCTGCATTCTGAAAATCTACATCATTATCCATAGGCCAATAGTCACATATTTAGTTCTGAGCAATATTTGCTGAGAATCTATGTACAGGCTGCCATGTACTAACCTTCCCTTTGGTTTCTATCTGCCAAAGTACTTGTATGGATGCTAAATTAGATCGAAACAGTTAATATATGAATATATTAATATAAGCAAATATTATCACCAGGATCTTACATGAACAGGGAAGGCAGATTGCTTTGTTGAGAAGGTGGTGACCCATGCAACCATGGAATGGGATTCATTTCACTTGAGCAATCTAAAAGTGGGGCACCTCATCCAAATTAGTCATCTAGGTCTATTTGCAGTCTGCAAAGAGAGGTGGGCATCCTCACAGGGTTAAGTCATACCAGTCTAAGCAGCTTACCAAGACATGTGGAGGTGGCCTGCCAGAAGTTAATTAAGTAAATCTTGTCTCATGCTACACTCAAGGGCAATCCTGCAAACCCTGAACATGCAGTAGTCCAGAACAAAAATGTGGGTCAAAACCATTATGCCCAGCCACACAGTTAAACCAGTGTAAGTTCCATGTAACAAATACACCTCTCCTCCCCTGTACACTGATTTGGACACAAATTGGGGACACTTGTGCTTCTACCTGACCTTTCGCAAGAACCCTCCATCCAAAAACACCCATCTCAAATATTGGATACAAATAATATTCTGGAAATGTTGAACTGTAATTGCTACACTTATCCATTAAGAGCCAAATTCTGACCTCCTTTTCTACACTGATTTGTACGACAGCCCGTTATCTATGCCCCATTGATTCTGCTGCCTCTATTTCTGCAATGAAATTCTACTCGGTAAATTAAAAAGCATCTGCATCTGTTTACAGATGACCAATCTGATCTTCCTTCCACAAAAGGTGAGCAATTACCTATAGATCAGGGGCATTTTGCAGGTGAATAATTGTTCAATGTATTGAAAATGTTCATTATCTAAAAGCAGTCCACTAGAAGTATATGCTGCTTCATGAGATTATGAAACCACTTAGTTCACCTCTATTGATTATACTATAAGATTAATATAATTATTTAAAATACCACCAATATCCCAAATAAATCTGTATCTAACAGGAGATTAAGTTGATTTTTTTTTTAACAGAAAACAGAATTAATCAGTAAAAAGATCACAATAGAAAGTGAAATAAGAAAATAATTTCCTTTTGTTTATAATTTTCTTTTCCCTTGTGCTTATATTTATTTTAACTTATTGATATCTTGCAAATCAAGTATTAACTAATAAAGAAAAGGCTATTTTGTGGGAACTTCTGCATCAATAGTTTCTTATGTAAGTCACTCTATATTCCAATATACAGGTGAGATGACATTTTTCTGCAGTTACAAAACAGGATAAATAAGCTACTTTTTTTGATCTACTGAGAAACTATGTACTGGCAAATTTAAACATCCATTTCGAATCACTGCATACTCCAAGAATATTACAAATAACTTATAAATATTGAGCTGTGCATTACTTTTTTCCCCCCTCAGAACAGCTAATCAATGAAACAATGCAATGTTGGTTTGTAGTTAGCAGTATTCTGCAAGTAAGGGCCAAGAGCAGTCAACTCCTGCTTGTTCGCAGGAACTGAGCACAGAGAGGGCTCTATATCCTGACTTAACTCAGAGGGGTTGGTCATGAGCAGCCAATTTCCCTTGCCCTACAGACTCTGAAAACACTAGATGGTCCACCTTTCTTCAGCTCCACCTGCTCAGTCCCTTGAGTGCAGCAACACACGTTTTATTTGGATAAGGAGGGCATTTTTAAAACCAATTTCCTGCCCACCCCCACTTTCACACAGTGGAACAGTCTTGCTGTGCACAATCCCAGTACCTTTCAGAAGACAACAAACTGTAGGATGAGTGCCAGGAATACAGCTATAGCCCTCCAGCTCAAAGGACCATATTAATCTGTAGTAAAATCTCTTGAAATGAGAACAGTCAGGACCTCAGATGCTCATCGCTGACTGCTTCCCTGTGCAGACACCTCTGCTAACAAAGGCATGATATCAGGGTATTTGAGCTATCTAGAGAAGAAGGCACCTCACAAAGGTCATTCTTTCTCCATCTGACTGGTATCTTCCAGCGCACAATAACCAGGAAAAATATGTATCAGGGACCACTAATTGGAAAAACATTTTCAACTAAATTAATATGCCTGCTGCTGATCTGGGTAGCAAAGTTTCACCTCCATTACTTCACAGAACACTGCTAGAGTGGTTGGACAGTGGTCAACAGGTCTGAAGGATGAGTAACTTCCTACAAGTCTATAATAAGCAGATCAGCCTGTCTGACCACATCCAAGGACACTGAAAACTATGCAGCTAATGATGCTTTTTGAAGACTTAAGCTATTTTTTATCGTACTACATGTATTCTAATGAAGCATCTAGTCAAGTAGCAAGCATGAATACCAAATGTGCATACTTACAAAATGTTTAAGCACTGTAACCTGAAATGCTTGAATAATGACACAGATGATGTATAAACAAAATTAAAACAGTTCTTCCAGTCCTCTGACAAGGCAAGATTACAGGAACTTCCTCAGAAGGGAAAACAACAAATATATTTTCTACCCAAACAAGGATATCTGGGATTCAGGGTTATACAGAATCCATCTTCCCATTCACAGCAAGGATTTGTCTGTGGGAGACCACAAAAGCAGACTGATGCAGAATGTTATGCAACATGACTGTTGACTTTTCCATTCTGGTAGCATCCATCTGAAGCGGTTGGGCTGGTACTGGGAATAACAGAGTAACTTCTTATGGTCTCCCAGGAGTAAGGATTGTGTAGAGATGGTATTTTTAGCCGTGCAACATCAAGTTACATTATAAATAATATTGGTTACAAGTTTTCTGAGGCTACACTTGCGAAGGTGCAGTTCTGGAGTTCACACAAAATTGTACTTAAAGCAACACCTTGCTCACTGGGATATGCCTTTCCAGAGGTTCTGAGCTGGAAGAAGAATTTCTAGACTCAAATTACTAGCAAAAATATCTACACGTGCACATACATATGCATATTAAAAGTGTTTCATCTTGGCAGTAAGTGTATCAAATCTCAAATGGCAAAATACTCTATTTAAATGATTGTGCAGTGGAATATGACTCATAACTTTATAAAACATTATAAATCTGAAATGGACACATTTCCTGACAGAATAAAAGACTTGAATTCCTATTTATGAATAAAATCATAGAGAAACAAAGACCTCTATAGAGTATATCAACAGTTTCTTCTTCATTTTGAAATAAGAAGCTTCCTTATATGACATGTTTTGTAGTTGAATCTAAGATTTGACAATAGGATTGAGAAGTGATATTCCACTGGATATATTATAAGGAGATTTAAAAATACTAACAACTGGTGAAGTAACAAAAAGGATGACAGCAAGTGAAATGAAGAAATCAAATCAGTGAAGGGGCAGCACACGTTAGGTCCTCTGATTTGACAGCTCTCAGACATTTGAGTAATACTTATGCACATTAGCAGTTGCTGGAATAAAACAGTATTCAACTTGAATCTTCTGTAGTTTCTGGAATAAGAGCCAAAACTGTCCCCTTGTAAGACAACTGAATGTGTATATTCTGATCAACTATAACTGAAGCTAAGGTCTTCTACTGTTTCTATTGCTCATCAGTCTGATGAGACACTGACAGCAGAAAGATGTCAAGGTTGATGCCTTCCAGTTCTCCACCAACATTATATTATATTATGGTATACCATAATAAAGAGACTAAACTTCATTTAGGTTATTGGAAGACATCTCGGTGCCACCTGGGACATGATCTATTGTCCTAAACCCCAAAGTAAATGGTCTCTGGCTCCACATGTTATTTAATGACACATGATGCAGCTTGATTGACAGCTACACTAGAGGCAGCATGGGACCACTGCAGTGCAGTTACCTGTAACAAACAATTTTCACAGTCCTGGGATAATCTCCAAAGCAGAGTAAGAAACAGACTATGGCAAATATTCCTCAAAGTCTTTTGTGTCCAATCCAAGTGATAGATAGCAAAGATTCAACAGTCAACTTGGCTCTTGCTTATCATGCTACAAATCTGACTACTGTGATTTTTACAGAGAATTACTGTATTTACACAAAACAGCAACAGACATTTTATCAATGTAAATAAAAAGTCAAAAACCTTTCTGCAATGCGTTTGTAAGCTAATTTTCAAATGGGAATCAAGAAAATGTCAAATAACAGCAGAAGAGGAGAAAGAATAAGAATTGCCCTTTTTACCTCTTCTGCCTAAACATACTGGTCACAACACACAAGTCACACAAAGACGGAGAGCATGCAGCTTTTTCTGTCTGCTTGAAAACTGTCCCTCCCGAGCCTTAGTGCCTTTTGGCAATTGTGGTTCAACTCACAATATGTCTCAATTGCACCTATGATGATTTTTTTTGACTTTATGTAGGTCTCATGAAGTAAAAAACAACCTAATTCAGGAGTGATTTTATGGCAATGGAACCATTACCCAAACTAAACAGCAATGTGCTCTCCCTCTGAGAGATTCACGTTCTGCTGCCATTTGTTCTAGAAATCTTTCAGAATGTGGCTGCATACAGATACGAGTGAATCTACTTCTTTCTAATAATATTTTTAGGTGCAATTCTATTTTCAAAGAGGTTAGTTAAAAGAAAACAAATAATGTATCTGTAAAGTTCCTAAGTATGCATGATATCTATTATACAGCTCAGTGATCTTTTTTCAGTGAAACAAATAATTCAGTTTGATAGAGCAAACTGAAATTAGACTAATTTACATAGGTCTTTATATGCTTTTGGAAACACTCCCATCTTTATTTTTAGTAATGCAGTCAGTCATTATAGTCCGTTAAAGGCTGATTAGGTTAGCAGAGTAGTTAAAATGCTAACCATTCAAAACAGGAGAGACTACTTCTGTGCATGAAGGAGCCTTTTTAATTAACGTTTTTGTTGAGGTTTTATTAAAGGTCTACATTTTGCTGTTCAAAGACTGTAAACACTATGATAAATGCATGCCTTGAGGGGATGCTATAGGGAAAATCCAGAATATTAATGGAACTCTATCTTTTTCTGTGAGACTTGAATTTGAGGCTACCTACCATCGTATATACATTAAAACATGATACAGTAAGCAACATCATGTCAGATTTCTAGCTGCTTATGCATACAAACATGTACGTGTACACGCAGGTATATATGTAAAGAGGATTTATGCAGAATTTTTGTTAGAATTAAATCAAATATTAACATTCTGCAAGGTTAATGGAAGCAGATCTGAATGCATTTCACTTAACTCATACCCTTCTCCCTTAACTCTTCATCATTAATGTGGTTTTCTTTTTCTGTCACTGTGTCTTGGTCTTCTAAAGGAACGATGGCACATATTCAAAGCAAAGAGTAGCTTGCGATATCTTTGTTTCATTTTTGAATCTTTGTATTCATACTGTTGTACATTTCACACGGTCTAGAAACCCATCTTAAGGTAGGACGGACAATTAATAGCTCAGCAAGCAAGAGCTGGAGTCAACACCACAAAATGCTAAATCTTCACCCATTGAAAAATTGACACACCAATTGACTCAAGTGAGAAGCTGAGAGTATGAGAAAATTTTCCAGGATGTTGAATTTAAAGTAGAGCAAGAGCCTCTGCCACCTCCTGCAACCAAGGTGCAAGCTCTTCCTCTTGAAGAATGCAGGTAATCAAAGGATAAATGTTTTTCTCTGGCTTTACAGTTTTCTGCTGGGGCACAGGGATGACTGAGAAGCTCCTCTTCTCCTCACTTCTCATTCCCACAAAAGAGATTCCAGTGCTAAAGAAAGGCACTTGAAGAACCATGAAAGATTCATGTCTCACTAAAGGTCTTTTTATTGAATATAGAAAACCTGCACCTTGAATAAAAATGTAAAGTGAGGCTTCTTGTAACCTCTCCAGACAGTTAATCCTTGTAGTGCTCCTCTCTTTTCCATTTTGTTCTAGTGAGACAAACGAGCTTTCTCTGCAAGTGCCTTTACCCTTCCCCAATTAAAAAAGTTTAAGCACAGCAACTGAATTACCACTTCATGCTTACCACATTAATAGCTGAGTTTGAGTTTGTTGGGGGTTTTTTAATTCCAGAAAGGCTGTATAAAAAAAACCTCTCTAATATTTTTCAGCAAACTAGTCTAATCTTGATGATTTCATCAATGTACATTCACATTCAGAAATACATCGAGCTAGTTGCAAATCAGTAGTGGCAAAGCAATTTCTTTTGCAAAGTTTAGGTGAATCACTGCTTTCCGTAAGCAGGCAGAAATCAGAAACTAAATCCTCTGGCAAACACAAAAGAAACTTCTTATTTTACGTATCTCCAAATCACAAATTCTTTTAGGAATAAGAAGCAACAGTAACCACAAATAAACAATTTTAAAATACTGCTTAAAAGAACAGAGCGGATAAGAGAGCATTGGCCACTTTGTAATTCTTAACCTCAAACAAGGAGAGGAAATCCGTGTCAGGACTTTCAGGGCTAAGAAGACTGATGAATTTACATGGAAAGAAAAAGAGGGAAATATCTTTTATTATTAAGCATTTTTTCTAGTATCTTCATAGGACAAAAGTGTTTGAAATTGGATTAGATTGGTAGCATGCTGACTGCAGGTAGTAAAAATTTACAGCTGTGAACAGATAACTCAACTAAATAGAGAACAGGGATATCAGTTTTGTTGTTGGGAATTACAAATGTCATAGGAGAAAAAGATTCAAGTACCTCCTAGACAAGATAAACAGAAATGCCTAATAAAACACATCTCAAGCCTGAGAAAACTTTATACCTATCAATTTGTCTTTTAATATCTTTGGAGAGGGACCTTTTCAGATTATGGCTGTATCCTGAGCGTTTAGGTTTCTTTCAGTGTATCACTGGCTATTGAGATGACATACAAATTGGGTAAAGACAAGGAGGATTTTATCTCTATAGTGCCCAGATAAAATATGGAAAAATTAGAATAAATGGTGGGTTTAAGTTCAGTCTTCAAGTCCTGAACAAGAGGTGGGAATACATTCTTTTTGCGAATTGAGCTGAAATTTAGGACTGAGAAAGTACACAGAGTTTCAGAGAAAACCCAAAGGGAGGACAACTGTCAACTGGGATAGGCTAAGAATCAAAGCATTCAATGTTAACATAAAAAATTACATTCAACAGCTCCTATATGCTTACTGAAATGTGGGGTACATTCATTTCTTTCATTTCCTTCCTGCCCTTGAGGCCAGGAAGGCCAATGGTATCGGGGGTGCATAAAGAACAGTGTGTCCAGCAGGTCGAGGGAGGTTCTCCTCCCCCTCTACTCTGCACTGGTGAGACCACATCTGGAGTATTGTGTTCAGCTCTGGTCTCCCCAGTTCAAGAGGGACAGGGAAATACTGGAGAGAGTCCACAGGAGAGC
>JAAGNO010021416.1:42365-57781 GCA_033439905.1 Ceryle rudis | reverse complement strand
GGTGGCGGTGCCAGCGCCAGCGGTGTCAACCGCTGCTGCCCCGCCGCCTGCCGGGCAGGCTGCCCGCCCCGAGCGGCTTGCCGATAGGGTGTGTAAATAGGTATAGACGTGGTCGGAAACCGCTGACAGTAACGCTGCGGAACACGACAGGGCGCGACGCGAATGAAAACATCGCGCTTGTGTCCCGTTTCCGCTGCAGGGGACCGCGGACGAGCAAAGGATTTTGTTTCCCGAAGCGGAATTTAACCGAGCCGATAGATGCCGAAAAGTGACAGGGACTTTTTTAACGCCTGAAAGTGGTGAAGTCTTCAATTTCATTTCGAGTCCCGCGGCAGTGCCGCCGTGTAACGCAGTGCCCTCTAACACACCACTGCGGCAATGACGGTGCTGCATTTATTACACTTCTCTTCGGGCTCCTGTCCGTCAGCTGAAGCCGCGTCTCGCTCGGGGATACAGCGCAGGACTTCTTGGGCTGGTCTGTCAGCTGCATGTGAGACGGAGGTGGCTCAAGGACAGGGCCACCTCCGAAATAACGCTGTTGATTTGGTTAAACCTTTGCGCGCGGAGGTACGCGATACTTGAATAGTATCACGGGCAGAACTGTTATTCCAGCCTATCTCTCAGATAGATTTGTTTTAGACAGAGGATTAGTTCACGTTCCAAGCAGCAGCCATCACGGTAACCTTATTTCGTCCCTTCAGCTTTTGCCTTCTCGCAACCCCCCCCCCCCATCTGCCCTTCTCATCAGTGATCTGCCTCCAGCGTTGTCCCAGAGGATGGCCTGGTTCGAGGACAGCGAGAGCTCTGGATCACTGGGTAGGGCTGCACAACAGTCCTAAGAGTACTTTCCTCTTGGCCGTGCTTCTTATGCAAGTCTGCATATAATCAGCATAGACGCCAAGTCTTCCTGTACTCTTTCACTAAGTGCGTGACTCATTAACTTACGGAGTTTTAAGTTCACTGGGAATTTAGATTAGCTCAGGAGGACTGTGAGACCATGGCACAGGGGTAAATTTTATCTTCTGAAGAAATGTCCTTGAAAAAATTATTTAAATTAATTGCAATCAACTTTACTGAGAAATTTGGTCAGGTGAGTAAATATTCTTAAGATTTAGCATAATTTCTTCCTTCCCTAATCTCATTTTCTTCTCCCTCCTGTGTTGAAAGTTAAAAGTTCACATCCGAAAAGAGGAATCTTGGAATTTATTGTTTCTTCTCTCACTTCTGACCACAGATGCGCTTTAGTTTTCCATGCAGCGTCTCATTAAATATGAGATCAAGCTTCACATACACCAGCCTTGTTACAGGAGATTACAAACAATACATATAATCATAAATACAGCTCTTTCTGTATAGACATGAATTGAGCTTCCGTTTTGCCTAGAGCATTGTCAAAGCTGGAAATCCTCCCTGCCAGAACACTTAGACTTTCTTCAACCTCAACATCAAAACAGTCATTCATCTCTTTGTATGGTCAAATAATGCTCAAACTTGTTCAAAGATTGCAGAAACAGAAAAAGAATTCACTGTAAATCATAGCTCTCCCTGGTAGAACTAAGTTCATACTGTGATGAAAGGGAATTCCATTTTGGCTGAGGACAGAAGTTCAACCTGCAGCCGGTGGTGGACTAACACAAAAAAAAACCCCAACTATTCCACACAGAGTTGATTGAGTACCACTTTGTGCCCCCAAAATCACCCCACTGTGCACAAAACTAGTCCCAATCACAAATATGCTACTGCCTGTGAAAAAAACAGGGCTCACGTTCTTACACTAGGCCAGTATGGGGGTAATGACTGTGAGTGAAGTAAGAGCTGTTTAGTCAGGCCCTATGTTGGGCTGCAAAAACTATGTCTTTTAATAACAAAGAAAATAGTGCCTTATCCTTCAAAGCCGCTACTCCTATCCGTGGACTTTGCTAGGCCTCTGTACTGTTTATACATTTTATATAATATATATTGCATTATAGTGTGCATATATACATTATCTCCATTTTATTACTGCATTTACAGATTTATTTACACCTATTTTTACCATGCTACATATTTTTAAAATATGTATCTATCTAGGTACAGTAAATTTAGCCCTCTTGTCATAGTGCAAAGGCACTGGCACTGTTTTGGGAGTCCTCTTCACACGGAACTGGTTCTGCCTTCCAAGGGAATGGAGGGTGATCAGAAATGAGTAATTTACACAACATTTTTGTACTAACAACTGATCTCATATTTCAATAAAACCTGAGAAATAATAATTATTTGGGTTTTGTTTATTTTGTTGTTCTGTTTTTTTTTTTTCCTTTGGGTTGTAAGACATTTACATTTAGCTGAAAAATGCTCAGATACCTTTGGAAGCAAATAAGACAATAACGAACTATCAGGATTTAAAAACGAAACAAAACAAAACACATCTTTAATTAAGTTTTGGACCCTTTTCCAAGTGTACCATTTGAAACAGAAGTGACATTATTAGAGTCATCTTAGTCTACTTTTGGATCAACACTATTGATCTACCTGTGACTTACCTCTACAGGAGAAAGCAGAATTTGTCTGCACTGGGGTTAATACACATGCTGGCGCTGTAATTTGACTTCATTACTTATAGTAACACAGTTTAATATATGTATAAATATATACAGGCTTGAGACCACATGCACTGATTAAATACATACATGCACTTGAAAAACTGCTTGGGGAAATATACCTCAGTGGTTAATAAAATACATTTTTTTTCAGTTTATGAAATTTAAATTATGCATACTCAAACACTAAGTTTTTCATGTAGTGAATTAAAAGACATTGTCAGTCACGCAACCTCTCAGTGTGATGACACTATTATAATGCTATAAATAATTTACTGATTTAGTGATTCATACTTTAATGTATTAATCATTTTGATGTTAGTATTTCAATTTTTTTTTCCTAAATATTAAAATTCAGTTGTTTTCTGGAGATATTTTGAAGATATTATATTCAGAATGTGACATCCTGAGAAAGAGGATCTCAATTTTTTTTCTTAGAAGAAAGGTTCAGTCTATGTAACCCTGCTGGTCAGCATTTGATTTAGACTGTTAGGAACAGGACAGGAAGTTTCTGAAAAAAAAAAAAAAAAATACAAAAAAAATTCCTCTCTCATTTTACATAAGTATCCCACGGTTATTTTTACTTTTAACAGAATCTATTTTTAAATATGCTTCTTGTGTCTTCTGCTGTTTTCAGAAATTCCATGTGTCCTTTTAAGCACTAATACTTTATCTGTACCAAAATTCTGTCTCTTGGCTTCACTCAGTGCAAATTTTATTGGTGTTTCTTGACTCTTGCAGTAACATTTCAGCATTCTCTTGAGAACATTCCACTCTAGCTAAGAAAGCCCATGCGTTATATAAATTTATTTACACTTCAAAGCTAAATTAAAATCCCCAACTATATTTTGATTGCAAATTTAATTCCACTGGCGATTACATATGTCAACCAATGACACAATTTCAGAATATTAAATTAAATTCCAACTCAAATCAATCAAATTCACAGTTTCACTGCCCAACTTTCACTGGGAAAGAACTTTTCACATATAAGACATGCTCTTGTCTGAAGTAGTCTTTATTATCTCCTTGGTTTTCACCTTAGTGGTTTTAGTTGGTGTTTCATTGTGTCCAAATTTCTCTATTTCACAATTGTCTGATTATCTCAGATGTGAATGATACACTTTTAATTATTCTTAGGTTTTGTACCTATTAAGGCATAGAAGACTCTGTCAATGGTTAAAGATATTTCCATGTCATCATTCCCCACGTAAAAAAAGCAAGGGGAAAAAAAAGAGTCTAGCATAAACAACTTCCTACTATTCAGTAAAAACAACCAGTTTTTCCAAGATACTCATTTATGTTCCTATTTCCTCTTAATAATCAAATTTTTAACAAAATTGTGGCTGAAGTCAGCTTTTCTCAGCTACACACATTTAATTTCTTTTCTGCCAAGAATACAGGAATAAAGTTTTTTTTGTTTTTGTTAAAGAACCCGACAGGTTAGCATGGCTATGGACACCAGTGTTACATTTTGATACCTATGCACCAGATGGCATAGAGTCTTTCCTAGTAACCTGAAGGTTTGAGTGCACTGTTTTAACACAGCAGGCACAAAATCTTAACTTGCCTTCTGTTTTTTTTTTCACCCAAGTAAACTGAACGCTAACTACTTCAGGAACAGCACTAGTTTATAATCACAGAGCAAAGCCCTTCCTTTACTACAGATAAATGATCTCTGCCTGACATGGTCTGCTGCTGAAATGCAGGACTATACATCTTCTGTGAAATGTCTATTGTTTTGCTAAGTTTATAGCAGGAAGTGAATCAGGAGACAGGGACATTTTAGCCAGAAGTTCTATTGTAAAGCCAACAGCAACAAAGTAGCTTTAGGGATAATACTGTTTCTTTTATTCTAATTAAATTCCTAAAGACATATAAAGAAGCTATTCTGTGAGAATCTCATTAATTCCTTCCATGTCAAAGAATTAATAGGGAGAAAGGTTAGTGCCCAGGAAGCAAGCCCCACTATTCTACTCTAGCAATAAGCTCCTTCTACACTGATGTCATTATAACAATTCCGGTAGCTGTTTAGAGCTTGTCTATTTAATTCTTCATACAATACTGTCGTTATGAGAGTGATCACTTGAGCATACGAACAACAGTATTTTAGGACTGAGACACATTTATTTTAGCTCTGCCTGGCAAGTTATTACACTAGCCGAAGTCACAACTTTTGAGAACTGTTATTTCTGATTTATTTTGCTGCACTGAAAGCCAAAACAGTTTCTTTATCCTACAGTCAGATAAATCTGGAGCATGAGTGGCCTAGGGCCATGGTTAGTTACACAGAACTAAGAGTTTGTCTGCTTGCAGTCACTCAGATTTAAGGCCACTTCAGCCCTCTCAAAGGTAAAGCTGTCTTAAAACTTTTGGAGAATTAGGCTGTAGCAAAAAGAGTCAGTCACCTTACCTTCAAATGAGAGCATCCATACAAACTTTAACATCTGTTATTATACACGTTAGCAGCACACCTTTAGTCAATTCCCTATAACTCCTATAGCAGATGACTACTCCAAGTGACATACACATCTCTCTAATCACCTCAGTTCCAACAAATAGCAGAGCGTGCACCGGGCTGTTATCAGTTTGTACGTAGCTTTGTACCATTAGTTCTGTCCTACTACATCAGTAGTTAAGGATGCAGGAGTAAAAAGTGCAAGATTTTATCCTTGAGTAGGCAATAAAAGTTTTAATTTCCATTTTTTTGTCCTCCTTACCAGATTTTCACCTTTACCTTTCAAGGCCATGTACAAAAAAGCATCTCACAGGGTGATATCCACATACTACCCTCCTCCTCCCCCAGGACTATTAGCTATGACTGCTTTTGTTTCCTTGTTATCCTCCTGTTTCTGAGCCTGCAAACAAGCTGCTTCATGCACAGAGCAAACTCTCATTCCAGCTAAGACAGAACACAACCCTGTCTTTACCAAATTCCTTCAGACAACCATTTTTGATCAGGTCTTCTATAGAAACAAGAGATATTACATAGCAATGGAGGTTCCTAATTTTGAGTTTCTTGAGAATGTTTAACTTATATAGATGAGGCCTCAAGTACTTCATAGAAAAGGAAGTCTTCCTGCTTGCCTACAAGTTTGGGGTTTTTTTGTTTGTAACTGATAATCAGCCAGCCAACCTTAGTCATCTAGCTTTTTGTGTTATTTCAGGTTTGTTCCTTAAAACTCCCTTTGCATATGTTGGTTTCTCATGTATTGGAAATGAAAATATAGTTAAGCCTTCAAACTTCAACCTCCACAAAAAGCTTGCTGGAAAAGGAAATGAGGAGAAAGCAGTCTGATGTATGTAACCACCAGGCTATTGTTTTTAAAAAGAAAGTGGAATGAGATCAGGAACAGAGGTCACTGCATCTGCAGTCTCTTTGACTTCTTGCTCTTTAAAGAAGAACATTGCATTACTGAATTCATGTTTGGGTCAGCAGAATAAATTACTAGCAATACAGGGGTCAGAGATATAACTGTGTAAAACGCAACATCAGCATTTGAAATCTAAATCCTAGTTCTAAGATTAAGTACTACACAGTAAAAAAATTCTTATTGGAGCTCCTTCCCTCTACCGCTCCCCCCCCCTTCACTCACCCCCTCTATTTCCCTCCAGCAGTATTTAGTGAAATTCTGGGAATTCATTATCAGATTTTGTTCTGCCTTTGTAGAATCCCATCAACCTCAATAGTTCTCTGCACAGGCAGATCCTAAGTTGGAATCAGGCTGAGACATGGCATAAATGAAGCATGGAATTATCAACTCCCAGTATAAAAATAACAACTTCCAAATGAAAACTGTTTTAATCACAGGCAAACATACCACCTTTTTCAGCTACGCACCAATTTCTTGGGACATTACATTATTATTTTATCAGACTGAGAGATGGATGCTACCATACAGATTTATCCTGAATTCTCCTCTGCTTTATATGAAAGAAATAATATTTGCAAATCAAAACATCTGCCATTTCTAAGAAAAAATTGTTTGTAGGCATTTCTTTACCAGCTACAAAGAGTATAAAGATACAACATAAGTAATTTATGCTTCTCTGCTTTAAAATGGAATATAGTGCTTTTTTCTGGCAACACATTTCTTCACATTCTTATGAACAGCCTATGATGGACAGCTAATTTGCCAATAATAACAGATGAGCCCATACAGCAGGTGACCCTCATATTCACCAGGTATCTCTGACAATCCAGTAATGAAAAGAAGGACGCTGTACTATGAAAAGCTTTAACCAATTTTCTAAACTGATACTAAGCTATTGTGACAGACACTAAAAAAGGCCTTTATGGCAATCTCTTTTCCCAAGTAACAGAGCTGAAATGTAAGAGAAATATTTAGCAGACATCTTGTAAATTAACAAACAGCAACTCACTGTTAAAGAACTGAAAAACAATGCCAAGTCTCAACCATCCCTGTAGTTATTCATGCACAAAAAGCAAAACAGATCCTAAAAAATGACATAAAGAAATAATTTGTTACCTCATAAATTTTGAGAGTCAATTTTTCAAGTATTTCTATTCATGCAATGTCCCTTAGGGAAAAAAAAAAATCTTTCCACATAAAACTCAACTGCAAATATTAAAAAATGCTTATATATAATACATTATGTACAGCCATCTACAATTTGTGTGGAAGGGATATCAAGGAATGAAAAAAAGCAGTATCTAGAAAGGCTATTTTCAGTCCAAACGGTGTAGAAGAAACACCCTTCCATCATTGCAAGAGCAAGTTCAATCATGCCTGTACTGTTCCTCTTAGCATCTCTACACTGAAGAATGTGTTAAGTACTACTAGAAACAAAATAAAATGCATTTCAGCCTTGTCGCTACATTTATAATGAATTGTGTAAACTAGCTCCAACAAACAAAACACTTCATGTACACCCTTATCCATATATTGCATATTCAGCTGTTGCTCGAACAAATAACAGAGTATCAATATTCAGCTAATGATGAAATGCTAGATACACAAAGGTACTTAGAACATTATGGTGTCTAACCTCTCAGCACCCTGCTGCCTTTGAAATCTACAGCCTGGGCTAAGTGCCCAGACACAGAGAGAAATGAGTGTCTAGGAAAAGGATTCATATGAGCCAGCAAACTGAATAAGGAATCATTATTCCTCCAAACTAGCTAACAGAGGTACTAAAAGGACAGGTTTTTAAGGCCAGTAGTTAGGATAATCTTATGAAGTGTGAACAAAAGAGAGATTTCCCGAAATCAAGAAGAAATATGGTTCGAGAACAGACATCTCGTGTGTGATACCAATGGATTTACCATTTGCTGCAGGGGAACCAAAGGGCAAATGGTTCAGATACCTAATGCCCCTGGAAGATTTACAGCTGTGAATCATAAAAACAAATAATGCCTACATGTTTCACTCTGTCAGCATCTCTGACTCATGTGGCACGATGACTGCTTGACCCTGTTGCTGATGTCTAAAATGTTTGTTATCCTTCATTGTCTGGAGATGTACCTAAAAACACCACATTTCCCTTGGCTAAAATTTTGATTCCTGTAATACTTGTATGAGGAAATGAGAGCTAACTATCTTCTAACTGAAAAGGAAATTTTGTGTTCAAAATCATTCAATTAAAAGGACTTATCATCAGGCTTTAGTGAGGGCTGTACTAAAAGCTTAAGTAATTGAGACCAAGAAGGGAGTCGCCCAGATAGACTCATTTCAGGTAGCTCAACTAGAAACAGATACCACTAATTGTACCCGCTCCTATTTTACCTTTTCTCTAATTCATATATGACATAGGAGATGAAAGTGAGGATCTACATCTGTCATAGGTTTTAAAGACATTAAGGAGGCACTGATGGAAAGTAGTTCTTCAACTACTCTGGGGAAGAAATACATAAAATTCCTAGCAACAAACTGTGCTGAGCCTCTTTTGTCTGTTCTCAGATCTGTAAAACTAAGGCTGTACTCGAGTCATCCCAGAGCTTGATTTGAGGAATAGAACAGTTAATATGAACTGCACTGTGCCAGTGATGATAAGCATCCATTTGTCTTCCATCTAACAGCTATCAAGTGTGAAATCCAGCACCTGAGGCCAGGGGACCATGAAGAGAAGGAAAGTAGTTGTGAGAGCTGGAAATCAGGCTCACACCAAGAGCTGCCCCTCTTAAGATCAAGAGCTCACTCCAGCCATGGTTAGCAGCTGGTAATTCATGTGCTTTTAAAACAGGGACATACCCATATCTTATCCACAATAATACGGGTTTGAGTTATTTTCTTCATTGTAATAAAAATCACATCTTAAACAAATTGTTGCATGCTAGGCTTGGCTTGCTTACAGGTGCTCTGCATAACGCAGCTTGTGGGAAATAGGTTATCACCAAACAAAAAACTGCTAGATTTTGAAATGTTGTTAGTACTCTGATTTGTATTTTTTATTGATGAGCTTTTCCCTTTCCCTTTCTTTTTATGCTCTTACAACAATGATTCTAGCAATAAAAAAAAAAAATAAAACAAAAGGGAAATGGAGTACCTGAATCATTTTGGCGGTTAAACTTATGGTGATTTTATAAAGATAAATATTCATTTTAGCTCTCAGGGGTTCTGAAGTCACAAGATGGCATGCTAATTGTAAACCATTAAATACTCAAGTATGCGGAGGTGGGTGTCAGAAGTGATGTTGAATGTGTATTTGGAAAATAGCAAGCTGAGTTGGTAGAAAACTTGCACTAACAAATTCATTTCCTGAGGCAAAATCTGAAAGTTGAAACTCAATGTACATAGAGGGGCCATATTCTCTCCCACCCCAGCTAAGATCCAGCACTTCATTATGGACCAACTACATATGATACAAAAGAAAGGGCACTGTCTCTGTGTCAAAGAAGCTGAAGAAGGTTTTCAGTTTGTGTTCAGTGTTGGGACCACAACCACACTACTCAGAACCAGCTGAGTTATGAGCTCTAAACCAACCAGTCTAAATTATTTTATTTCCCCATATATATTACTAGCCTTACCACTGTAAAATGGAAAGAGATCAAGCTATGCACTTGCTTTGACAAGACATCTTTCTTAGCACAAGGAGGCATACCTCGCCGGACTCGGTATACACGACTGCAAGTCAATTATTTCATGGCAGCTTCATCACAAATCACAGTGTTCCTGAAAAAGCTCAAGACAAATAGCCAGCGCACATCTGGGAGCCATTCCTATCTGGCAGGACTTTCCCAGCTGCCTTCAAATATACATTTTCTTTTTTTAAGATGAATTATATGTGACTGGTCACCAGGCCAAGAAAATTTTAATGCAGGCCTGTGGAGTATTTCCAAAAGACATTACAGAAATAAGTGAGGGCAGAGAAGTTCTTATTCCAAGTAGGGCACAGATGTCAAGAGACTCAGAAGAAGCCTCAGTAATAAACTCCCCGGTGAGGCACGCAGGGTGCTGTCACAGGCAGAGACAGCCCCTGTCTGACGGGAAACTACATGCTTCTGACAGTACCACATGATGCAAGAGAACATGAGGAAAACCAGACAATTGCATTTCTCCTCCTCTGCCAGTCCCTTCCCTGGTTATACTGAAAGTCTGATGTAGACCTGGTTATACTGAAACTGCTCCAGTTGCTAGGAACCAAGCTCAGCATGAAGACTGATGGAGATATTAAAAACAAGATGCTTCATGTCAAGTTCTGTTGACAAAAATCAGTATAGCCTTGTAGCTTAGTGAATCCATCAAGGCATTCTTTTTAAGCATACTGTTCATTATATGATAAATGTGAATGCTAAGACATCTGAATGTTACAGAGGAATAAGGTAAGTGACTGTTCTGCATGGGACTTTCACTGTTGCTGATATCGGGAATTTTTAGGAATTATTATTTAAACTATGACCACCTTGCTGCCATCTCTTGTGTATCCTAAACGCCCTTAACAATCATTTTCTAGAGTATGAGTCAACAGGGAGTGACACCTAGGAAAGTGTAATTACAAGTTGAAGATCAAATAATCAGATCAAGCAATAATTTTGCAAAATGTAAATGTCTCCTTACTGCCAAAGTACTGTTGCTGTGAGGTCTGAATGCAGCCATGTAATTCTTTTCAGAGCAATCTTCACTACCCCAAGAAACCACATGATCACCAGTGCAGCTCCACAGACTTCAGGGTGGCTTAGCTTTACAGATAAGAACAAACCTCCTGCAGGCTTTGTGCTCCCACTGAAGTCCATGACATGGAATCTTCAACTGCTATTCATGTCCAAATCTAGTTCCAGTACACCACCTTATCACAGTCACCAACTGCAGGATGGAAATATCCCAAACTCTCATGACTTTTAATTTCCTCAGAAACTCACTCAATACCTCAGCAAACAATTCACTTACTCTTTCAAAGACAGTTAATTCTTTAGCCAACAGTGGCAAGATGTTTTGATGTCAGGTAATAAACAATTTTATTTTTTTTTACTTAAATAATTAATATAATACTCTGAATAGACAAAGTGGCACTTAGTATCTAATACAATAAAGCATAATGGTGGATAAGAAAATTTGTTATAATCTTTTAAAAGACAAAACCATTCTGCATTTTGAGCCCCATACATTGTCTTTTTTCCTTTAGTTAAGTCAAAAAAAAAAAAAGCATTTTCTCAAAATCCCTTAATATTTATGACAAAGTTGTTTTTATTGCACAAGCAAGTCAATGATGCTTTTCACGAACATGTCAGCTACAGTCATGAGCTTTTTTACTCAAAACTAATGGCCTTTAAGAGATCAAATTCTCATTTATTTAGTGTTTTAGAAAAGGCCTTTTAGCAATGTTTTTTGTTGGGTCTTCCTTTTATTCATTCTTTTTCTAAAAAAAGAAAAAAGTAGAAGGGACTCAGTGAAACCATGAAAGAACACAAAACATTCTGATAAATACAATTCATCCATTCCTTTTAAACCTGGGGTTTTTTCACATTCCTGTATGTATTCAGAGGCATACAGCCATGCATATTTCACAAACCCATGCACTCACACAGGCACTTACATCATGGGCAAAGCAGATGTTACTTCTAAAATAGAAAAGGAAGACAGAAAAAAACAAGCTCTGGTTCCATATGAGACCACTAGCTATTGGCTTCAGTCAGCAGAGTCTGTCTCTAAGGTGACATGAAGAGATAATGATTATTTTATACTTCCATTCTAAACAGTGAAAAATTTTCTTTTCTTTCTTCTTTTTTTTGAAAGAAACATTTCCAAATGTACCATTACAGCTTCCATTAATACCAGCATCTGAAGGAAAATAAGTGCAAGGGATAGTCTCACCATCATCAAACCTAGAGATTTTTTTTTTTTTTCAGGTTTGGATAAAAAAAACCCTTCATAACACATTTTATATCTTTGAATTTTTAGTGTTATTTGTGTAAATGAAAGCCAGCTTCCTCAGTCTTGTAAGTGAGAGGCTAAAAGAAAAATTCATCTATAGTAAAGATGTTTATGAATGGGTAAAAAAAAATCACATGCCCAGGAAAGAAAAAAAAAAAAAAAGCTAGAAAAGAATGAATTCTGAAAGCTTGTGAGGGAAGAATTTTCCCCTCCACAGAGCATCACTGTGTAACTGGTTCATAAAGGACGTGGGACGCCCAGTCAAACTTCAAACCCATCTGTGGCCAAAAGACTGTAACTGAAATTGGTCTCCACTTACATTCACTGGTCAGCTGTTGCAGTGCTTTCACAGCTATGTCTTTTTTTATCATCACAGTGGGTATGAATATCTCTCCCTAGGGAAACGTGGTTCTATCTACTTGCAGATTTAGCACTTGCAGCAGCATACTATGAAAAGTCTGGTCTACCGGGGGCCTGATGGGGTCCATCTGTTTAGAGAAGGGGGAGAGCATCTTTGGTCACAGGCTTGCCAAGCTGGTGAAGAGGAATTTAACCTAAAGTTGCCATCCCACTCCTACCAGTTTGACACCAGTGGCAGCATTAGATGCCCAGAGCCTGAAAAGGGATCATAGGTCAGAAGGAGAGCACTTGAAGAGCAGCACAAAGGAATTCCAGCCACTAAGTCAGCTTCATCAGGAGCCCAACTAAAAAGTCTCTGTGCAAACACACGCAGCATGGGGAATAAGCAAGAGGAGTTACTGATGTGCACATGCTTGCAGGACTACGATCATAAGATGCCAGTAATGACATCGCAGAGATACAGTGGGATGGCTCCTATGACTGGAGTGTTGGAATGGAAAGATACAGGCTCTTTAGGAAGGACAGGCAGGGAAGACAAGGAGGGGGTGTTACCTTCTATGTCAAGCATCATCTGGAGAGCATGGAGCTCCACCTGGAGACAGATGAGGAGCTGACCAAGAGTTTATGGGTCAGGATTAAAAAGAGGGCAGGGACAGATGATATTATATCACGGGCCTGATACTGGACACCTGACCAAGAAGACTGAGTGGATGAGGCCCTCTGCAGACAAATGGGAGCAGCCTCACATAAACAAGCCCTTGTCCTCACAGGAAACTTCAACTACACCAATGTATTTGGAGGGACCACACAAGAGAGCATAAGACAGGCAATTCAGATGGTTCCTGGAATGCACTGATGGTAACTTCCTTCTCAAAGTGATAGAGGACCCACCGAGGAGAGTTCCTATGCTGTTCTTACCAACAAGGAGGGGCTGGTGGGGAATGTGAAGCTCAAGGTCAGCCTTGGCTGCAGTGACCATGAAATGGTAGAGATCAAGATCCTTAGGACAGTGAGAAGGGTGCACAGCAAACTAACTACACTGGACTTCAGAAGAGCAGGCTTTGGTCTCTTCAGAGATCTGCTTAGTAGAGTGTCATGGAACAAAGTACTGGAGGGAAAAGGGGCCCAAGAAAGCTGGCCAATATTCAAGGAACATCTCCTCCAAGCTCACGAGCAATGCATCCCAAGAAAGAGGAAATCTAGCAAAAACACCAGGATGCCCGTGTGGATGAACAAAGAGCTCTTGGACAAACTCAAACACAAAAAAACCTAGGAAGCCTACAGAAGGTGGAAGCAAGGACAGGCAGCCTGGACAGAATACAGAGAAATTGTCTGAGCGGCCAGGGATTAGGTTAGGAATGCCAAAACCCTCATAGAATTAAATCTGGCCAGGGACATCAAAGTAAACATGAAAATCTTCTGTGGGTACACTGGTGATAAAAAGAGGCAAAATGTGGGCCCTCTCTGGAAGGAAACAGAAGACCTGGTTACCCAGGACATGGAGAAGGCTGAGGTACTCAACAACTTTTTTGCTTCAGTCTTCAACAGCAAATGCTCCAGCCACACCACCGAAGTTGGAGAAGGCAAAGACAGTGACTTGGAGACTGAAGAACCACCCACCTTAGAGTAATAACAAGTTTGAGAACATATAAGGAACCTGAAGGTGCACAACTCCATGGCACCTGATGAGCTGCATCCACAGGTCCTGAGGGAAGTGGCAGATGAAGTGGCTAAGCCACTATCCATCGTATTTGAGAAGTTGTGGCAGTTCATTGAGTTTCCCACTGACTGGAAAAGGAAAGACATAACCCCCACCTTTAAAAAGGGAAAAAAGGAAGACCTGGAGAACTACAGGCCAGTCAGTCTCACCTCTGTGTCCAGCAAGATCATGAAGAAGATCCTCCTGGAAACTATGCTAAGGCACATGGAAAATAAGGAGGTCATTGGTGACAGCCAGCACAGCTTCTCTAAGAGCAAATCATGCCTGACAGCTTTGTTGGCCTTCTACGATAGGGTTACAGCACTGGTGGATAAGGTAGGAGAACTGACATTATCTACCGTACCTGGACTTGTGCAAAACTTTTGACACTATCTTGCACAACATCCTTGTTTCTAATTTGGAGACATGGATTTAACAGATGGACCACTCAGTGGATAAGGAATTGGCTGGATGGTTACACTCAAAGAGTTGCAGTCAGTGGTTCAAAGTCCAACTGGAGAGCAGTCATGAGTGCCTGTGCCTTCCTCGGGGGTTGGTATTGAGACCAATGCTACTTAACATCTTTGTGGGAGACACGGACAGTGGGACTGAGTGCACCCTCAGCAAGTCTGCTGATGACACCAAGCTGTGTGGTATGGTCAACACACTGGAGGGAAGGGATGCCATCCAGAGGAACCTTGACAGGCTTGAGAGGTGAGCCTGTGTGAACCTCACCGAGTTTATCAAGGCCAAGTGCAATATTCTACAGTTGGATCAGGGCAATCCCAGGCACAAATACAAGCTGAGCAGAGAATGGATTGAGAGAAGTCTACCAGAGAAGGATTTGGGGGCACTAGTTGAGAAGACACTCAACATGACACAGCAGTGTGTACGCACAGCTCTGAAAGCAAATCATATGCTTCACTGCATCAGAAGAAGCGTGGCCAGCAGGTCAAGAGCGGTGATTCTGCCCTTCTGCTCTCATGAGACCCCACCTGGAATACTGTGTTCATCTCTGGGGACCCCCAACATAATAAGGACATGACCTTGTTGGAGTGAGTCCAGAGGAGGGCCATGAAGATGATGGCTCTCCTATGAAGACAGGCTGAGAAAGTTTGCTTTGTTCAGCTGGAGAAAAAAAAGACTCCAGGAAGACCTTATAGCCACTTTCCAGTAAAAAAAGGGTACCTAGAAGAAAGCTGGAGAGGGACTTTATGCAAGGCCTTGCTCTGACAGGACATGGTGTAACGGCTTTAAACAGAAAAAGGGTAGACTTAGATAGAAGGAAGAAATTCTTTACCATGATGATGGTGAGACACTGGAACAGGTTGCCCAGAGAAGTTGTAGATGCCCCATCCCCGGAGGTGTTCCAAGACCATGTGGAGGTGTCCCTGCCCATGGCACGGGTTTGGAACTAGATTATCTTTAATATCCCTTCCAACCCAA
>JAAGNO010021416.1:29059-42295 GCA_033439905.1 Ceryle rudis | reverse complement strand
ATATACTGCTATTTTCTCTTTCCTGGCTACATGCCAGGTGCATCCTTAATGAGGGAAGAAGACCCACTTTATTTTGGTTTGTTTTCTAAAGATCAGGCAAACTTTGGCATTTATGAGACTTCTTCTCATAACCTGTATTTTAAAAGATTTCCTAATTATTTTCTTTAAGTTCTGATTTATGACAAATTAATAGTGTGAACTCAAACTCTGGCCTGTGGTTACCTCACATATGTTTCTCTGAAGGTAAACTTGCTTGAATATGGCCCTTATTCCTTCCTCCATTTCTCTAAAACTCTCAGGACTAATGAGTCTAAATAGCAGCAAAGATTTGGACTTCACTTTTTAGGGAGTTTAGATGCAAATGGCTGCTTCAAAAACTTGTAGAGGTGGGTCAGGCATAAAAATGACCAGTTCACCTCAAAGTACAATCAATGAACAGTCCCAAGTCACAATCCCCGATGAGTGTATTCAGCATCATGAGGATGACAGAGGAGCTTATATGATTCTTTATAACTGTGTTTAGTCATGAAAAGAAACCCCGCTGCAAGAAGGGCTGGAATTTGCAAAAACATTTATTTCTAAATAAATATAACCTTTCCTCTTTTCGTATAATTTGTTCCCTGCAGGGATCTTTGGTTTAACATTTTTTATTCCCCACCCTGTTTATTTTAAATATTTCATCAGTGATATAAAAGACTGTTTTCAGTTAAGTTGTCCTGGATTGCCTAATTTGAATGGTAGGCTGGTGTCCTATTTTTCCCCTGCATGCTTCTTACTGCTATCGTGGTGCTCAGAGAGCGCCTTTAGTCACCTCCTTTGCACTGAAATGCTGTACACAGGCAGCAGAATCTGACTTTTAATCATGTCTTCTAAGAAAAACAGCAGCAGTGAGCAATGTTCTCATTCTGAACATTTTTGGTCTGCCTTTCTAAGGGAAGACATTCTTCTTTGTGGACATAAAATACCCGCAGATTTCTTGTATTCACTGGAATAGTAATAAATAAATAAAAAAAAGATCACTTCTTTTTGCTATCTTCCAGAGGAGCCTGATGTCTCTAGGCATTTAATACCAAGTGGTAAAATACCTCTTGAGAAGAAGTTTAGGAGTGAGTGGATCTGCTAATTAGTCTTATCTTGAAGCACGCTGGGATGAAAGATTAGCTTAATTCATAAGGCCCTAGAGAAAAAAAGGCATCAGGTTAAAAGTGGCTAACCAGAGGACACACTTAGAGGGCTGCAATCTGCCTGAAAACTTAGCAGGAAAGCATTCAGAAGACCTATGCATGCAGTAGAAGAGACACTGCAAACTGAACACATGTTCATCTGTTTTAAGAACTGTAACAACAATGTAGAAATGATGGGACAAGAGTGAAAACACTGAAATGGTTTTAATTCTGGAGTATAATAAATGATGAAAAGGTACTCACCTGTTCTTGGATGAAAGGTACCATCTATGTACATATAAAATAAACTGCAGAAATACATCAATGTTTACTTTTAGTAAATGTCTAATTACTCACATCTGTCTTTTGTTTGAGGACACAAATATCAGATTCATCTTCCAAATTAATCCTATCTTGTAAATGTTAAAGCAGGCATGTAAGTCTACTATGTATTCTCAGTCCTTATTCAGGAAAGTATAAAGTCCTTATTCAGTAAGAGTACAGGGAGCAACTCTGTAAGTTGAATCACTGATAATCTGTTAGATTCTACAAAGGATTCTGGATAGAAGGTCCGATATGTGATCTGCTTCGGGCCTATTCCCACTATTTCTAATATGGTGGGAATGCACTGCCTTGCCTTGTTAAGAAATGACCTGCATGCAGGATCAAAGTCTGCTTTTATGTAGTCTGTCAATAGTTGTACTAGGACAGGATTTAACTCTGCCTATCCTTTTTTCGGATGGTAGAAACATGGCTTCATTCTCACTAAAACCCTGAAAGGAACAAAGACTCTACCTAACATCAAAGAAGAAAAAACATGGGAAGAAAGCTGTTATCCATGCAGGAAGAAACAGAAGAACTTGCTCTTTCCATCAAAGTGCACAGCTAATGTAAGATCCCCTGTGAAGAATGGCAGCTAATTTTTTTTCTCCTAGGCTAGATGATTCTCCTCCAGAATATACGGATCTCAGTCAACCCCAGCCAAGCTGCTCGCTGATATTAGTTGAATGAATGCAACTGTGTTCAGAATTAAATAACAGTACACTACTGTAGAAGGGATATCTGGAGGCTTTCACTAATGTAACTATCAAATGGATGAAAAGCAATGTCTGTAAGGCAAGGAAGGCTTAGGACACAGAAAACAGATCAAACACTGCGAAGATGTTTGTATCACAGTTCAGCTCTCTACCCTTCTTAGTTCTACTAGAGATGAAAACTTGCAAGTGCTCTTCCAGCTTTGATTCTGACTAGATTTTAATGGTTTAAAATTAGAAGAATCCAGATCCATCTCCTTCCATGTGGAAGGAGCTGCGCTATTAGCTGCAAAAGAAATGGAAGGAAATGGTTGCTTTGTGATAGGCTATGTATTGAAGGTGTCTAGTAACTGACAAAAGATGTCTTCAGCTCACCCCCTCCTAATAAAATGTTTGATATATCCATCGTATTTTGTAGACAATGAGGAAAAAAAACCCCTATTACACACACAAAAAAAAAACCCTGTAATGACTAAGTACAAAATTACTTTTACTGAACATTGCACAGTAGTGGACACCATTATGCTGTTAATACAAGCTGAAATAAAAGCCTATTTTAATGTGCATCTAGTCTCCACATAGAACTTTGATCAACAATCTCATCAAGGCCCTGAAGGACTTTTCCATGTCTGTGCTACTCATCTGATCACATGGCTTCAATAATTTGATACAATTCTTCTATCAAATATAACATTTTTAAGCACCCTTCATTATGTTTTTCTTTTTCCCAAACGCTATCAAAAATTATACCAGACAAAAATCTATTATCTCTGGACCACTTATATCTCCCTCACTGTAAAGGAAAGATGCACAAATACATGGTTCCAGAATTAATTAATTCTAAAATGTATTGCCCATCAACTCTGTCAAAAGTTGTAAAAGAGGGAAAATAAAGGTACTGCATTTACTCTGAATTATATCTTGAATAAAGACATAAGATTAGCTCCATGGACTTGTGAGAAACTCTACCTTGCAGTAACAAAAAAAAATCCATCCTGTTACTTGATGAAAGTAGGAAACGAGGATAAAAAAATTAAGATAACATAGAAGACAAAGGGAAGATAACAAAGCAAGTAAGGACTGGAGAGCTGTGCTACAATCACTCATTGTTCAGTGTAAAGCACAAATAATAGTGGTGATCCTAAAACAAAATCTTGCGCAAATGGCTATTGCTAAAATAATAATATACCTTTGTTTGCAATGCTGTATGATTAATCACTGTCAAGTCTTGAAGTGGAAAAATTATGCAGTAGAAAAAAAATATGCAGTAGGAATGAAACCTTTATTCTCCAGACTTCCAAAGAACCTTCTTGCTCTGCTGTTTTAAGAAGTTTCATCAGTGAAATACATATACTTCTGCCAACAGCAAGTAGAGGAACAAATATAGCTCTTCCAAACCCTCCGTAATAAAGCTACCTTGGTAATTTGCATTATTAAAGTCAAACATGTGTTTTCAAATCCCAGAAGAACTCAATCAAATTTACTAGAAATTTGAATACTGAACTTTTAACTTGTTTAAATTTTAAATTCTGATAGCAACCAAAATACCACAACTTCAAGACTACTTTTCTGCATGAGAAAGACCACAAGTGGCCAAAGACGTACGAAGTTCCATTGAATTTAGTATCGGAAAAGGCCATTTCATTAGGAATGCCTTTGCCACCGTTTAAAAAGTTTCTGGTGATGGAAAGTAGGAAAAGCAGAAGGAAATCATTTTCAGTGGTAAAAAGCAAGCAAGAGCCCTGAAAAGCGCAAACAACTTCTGCCCTCTTTTCTCATGTGTTTGTTTTCTGTGCAGATGGACTGGCTTATTTTAGAACACAGAGTAGCCAAAAAATAAAAATAAAAGGAATATGGGAGAAAACAAACAAACAAAAACCCAAATAAACTGCAGAATAGCAGGGGATTGGAACTAGATGATCTTTAAGGTCCCTTCCAACCCAACCCACTCTATGATAAATTTAATTCCAATTTAAAAATAATAATATAATATATGTGAAACATGCTCCAGGCTTCAGCTCTGGGCTCCCTGCATCAATATTTAAGGATGTCAAGTCCAAATACAACTCATCTGAGTTTCTGTAAAATTATAAATTGATTACTAGCCTGAGCTGGCCCTTTTCACAAAGACAACTTTACTTTTTCATAAATAAACTAATTGTTGGCAAGTTTTCCATATGAAGTAAACTGTGTGCACAGCAATCCTAGTGACCAAAGTACAGCCACCTTTTGCTCACACTTTCATAATATTTCCCTCCACTGTGAAACTTCTATTCACTTGCTTTAAGATTCATCTCTTGAATAGAAAAAATACATGAAGCATGAGATTACAGTTGGTAAGGAGCAGAGGAGCAGAAAAGGGACACTAAGGATCTTCAGCTTCTATCTCCAAGCCAACATATACATTCCCAATATAGCATTACTCTCTGGAAACTCCCTCCAGATGAGAAAACCCACCAAAAACCTACAGTGCTGCACAGAACCTATGTCTTTGCCCCACACCATACCTCCCCCATGTCCCATGAGAAGGACACAGAACGGGAATGCTTAGTCTCCTCACCATCCTTTCAGCTTTAGTCAAGCCCAAAAGTATTTCACAGAAGAAATTATGTTTGCTATGTACTTATAGAGACTCCAGCAGCTGCAATAATACAGAGGTGTCTGGAGTAAAATCCTATATGAAAAACAGGACATTAAGCATGCAAAACTGTCTCTGATAGAACTAGCCATTGATCAGCTTCTCTGAGGCTGTCTGATTATTTCTTGGAGAATAATATACTAATGTCCTAGCAATCACCTTTAACCATCTGCATGGCTTCTAGATTCAGGTCAGCCTTTTAGAAGCTGAAGGGCAACATTTGCAATGATGAAAGTCCAGAGGCAATCCCCCATGGGACTTCCTAAATTGAATTCCTGCTCTCACAGCATTATTATGCTTTCCTCCAAGTTGCATGTCTCAGATTGGCATTGCAAGCCAAGCTCGACTTGGACCCAGTGAGTGCATGATTTAAAATCAAAGCCAACAGATTCTGTCCATTTTTTAACAAGGCACAGTGAAATGATGCTTCTGGCATTGGAGAATATAGTCAGCCTAGATTCCCCAAACAGAGGCAGCAAAATGAATCAGGCAAGGATCTATCAAAAAAGAGCACAGCACAAGGGCATGTACACAGAGTTACCTGCCAAAGTTGTAAATTCTGAGAAACAATCAAGATCACATCTGAACAGATAGCCTAGATTTCATTCTCACAGCTAGACAGAAAGAACTGCAGCTTCTCTGAAGTGCTAAATCTAGTGACTAGTGACTAGCAAGGCAGAAGATAAAAATATTTTACTTATCCCACAATGTCCTGGTATTTACCCTTTGAGCACATTCTCACTATTTTCCGAACATCTGACAAAATATGTCTCTGAGTCTCTTCAGGTACTTCTGTCTAGAAAGGTGGGAGCATCCTTTCTGAGAATGAACTAGCCCAACAGGACTTAAATGACCCGCTCAAAATCAGTTTTCCCAGAGAAGATATGACTGATAAAAAGTCCCCTGATGTAAGGTGGGGTATGCAGATCTCCATCCCATTAAGAGATGGGTAACTCTACACTACCAGAAAGGAAACCTGGAAAACAGCATCTACCTGGACAGTTACAGTGGAGCTTAAACATAAACTCATCCCCTGGCTTATTTCAAAGTAAATTCTCAAAGATATGAGCAGCAAATACCTGTTTGTTGATAATTAATGAAAAAATATGAGGTCAATTGAAAGAATAAATTACTTGTTCTATTTAGTTTGTCATTGAGGAGACTAGGAAAAAGGCATATTACTGTTCTGATTGAAGGCCAAAAGAGACAAAATGCTTCCCTTCTAATAAAGCTGTATGTATGGCAGGAAAGGGTCTTCTCCTCGGAAGGACTTAATTCCACATTTTAATTTGGAATTGTCTTTTTTTCTCCCCCTCCACACTTCTGTCTGAAAGCTCCCTGCAGATGTCAGTTTAGTTAAATCTTTCTAACACAGCCCACTGGATTTCCAGTTGCAAGGGAATCTCTACAGAAGAAGAGCTGTTATGGGTCTGACCCAAGGCTCCTCTAGCCTAATACTCCCTTTTCTGGCTATGACTCATAATGGAAGAGTGGAAGAATAGACTAAACATATGTGCTGGCACGTTGTCTCAGCCTTCGATAATCTCCAGCTCAAGGACTTTTTAAGAGGTGTCTTTATGCTCATTAAAAGCCCTTGATAGATTTTTTTCTCTATTAATACATTTAGTCCGCTTGAACACAGGTAAAAGCTACATTAGATGTTCCAGGGGTTCCCTCAACATCACTCAGACTGAATTTCACAGTACATAAAAATCTTTTTTTTCATTTTTCTTTCTCCGTGATTATGGTCTTAAACTCCAAGAATCATAGCTTGATCCAAGTATCACGACAGTCTTTCAACATTGCATGTACTTTTCAGCTTTGTCTTCCAGTTAATCTGGGGGTTCCATGCATCTTATATACACATCATTTTTTTCACCCTCTTTTATGAACAGATCTGCGAAGTATATTTAGATACATTTCAGTGGAGCTTCTTAAGAATATTCAAGCATCCAAAACTGTAGGCATATTTTTATAACCCCATATGTGCGTCTGCAGATTTTTTTCACGAATCCCAGAAAACCGGCCAAGAAAAACAGCATATGCAAGAATCTGAACATACAGGCATGTACGTACAACTCTAAAGGCTGCATGAAAGTCTTTTTGAAGTAACAGGTTCTTTAGTTCTGGAACGACTTAAACTGAGAATCAGATATATTTGACAAGCAGTTTGGTGTTCTGGAATCAAGAAATCTGTATTTTTTAATGAAACATTCAAAATACTATTTACAGAATAATCCCAGATATCTTTTAGTCGTGCCTTATTAACAACGGCCTGACAAGCTGATCTTGTATTTACATATTGATCTGCTTCACATTATATATTCAAATGGTGATGGCCTACATCTGTTTGTAAGTATCCAGTAACTGTGCTGTTCTAAGGTAGAGTTCTCATATGACATACGGAAAAAAAACTTTTCCCATACATCTAGAATAATTGTATTTCTAACACTAGATTGAACAAGACAAGTTGGTTACTGGTTTGAGTTTACCAATTTCATTAAATTTGTTTCTAGAAGTCCTATTTCATACTGCATAGCTCCCACTGAAGTCACTGAAAGGGTGTCATTTTTCAAAGTTTGGAATGTTCATTAGGTATTTACATGAAAAATGAGAACAAACTATGCTACAGTAGATAGAACAAAAACAATTTCATAAGGCAGTAAACTCTCATACTCCTGGGCATAACCCAACCAGTAATTTATAGGGTTAGAAAGAAGCTTTGCTCACAAACAAGCTATTCTGAAAAGAACATAATTAAATTTTAAGTACCTTTCTTCAACGTATCACTTTGGTTGGGAACTGAACAAGACATGGTATCACAATTTCTTTACCCAGATCTTTGCAAAACTAACTTCCTGCCTGCCGTCCTTGACAGAGTGACTTCCACAGCTCTCTTTCTCAGTCCAGACTGCTTTCAGTATTGTCCACATTATCAGTCATGAACAGGATTTTGAAAGCATTTTCCAGCCACTTTATTTCTTCATTTCACTTTACCATATTTCCTACATCATTTATTCTTTAAGATATGAAATGACACATTTTTCAAGTGAGCAAGAAAAATCCTCTGGGTATTCCTTACATACTGTACGTATCACCCTGAAATAAACCTACATTTGAAAGCATAAATTATCTTCTTCCCTCATTTGCACATGAACTCTTTCAGTTGTAATCCTGTATCCAAAGCACAGATATCTGCAACATCTAAAATTGTATCGATCAAATTTGTCCAAGGATTACATTAAATGAAGATAAAGAAAATCCATTTTAAAGGTAGAAAATATAAGCATAAAAACCACATACAATCATATACTTTGTTCTTCATACACTTCAAAAAAAAATAATGGAAGAAGCAAAATCCTTCATCTACTGCAGCCACTAATCAAAGGGTCTTTACAAAGCACCAGGATTAAGAGTTTCAAAAGTGATCATCAGTCTGATTGTCCTTTTAATTGAAAGGTGCTCCTTATTTGCTTTGGCGCAATTTACCGTACACGTACCTTATCATTTAACATCATTACATCTTTGCACCAATTTATCAGTGACTGTATCGCACAAAATTTCTTGTCTACAACTTCCTTCCTCTTTGGTTGCATTTTACTTCTGGTAAATAGGCTCAATCTCAAAAAAGTTCTCAGATAAATCATCATCAGAAAGGAATTAAAATAAAGGAAAGCAGAAAGTGATTTAAAGTTTTAATGAAAAGCCAAAGTGACTGTACACGGTAAGATAAGGGCCTTTCACTCAATACAAAGCAGAACAGCAATCCAGACCTGGAATGCAGCACAGTGAACTGTGAAGACTTAGCCATTAAAAGCAGATATATTCTTTCCTGTTGCTTCTCCTTATTTCTTAGAGAAGCAACCTAAAATGAGTAAGCTTGTCCAACTTCAAATGTAAAAATTAAGGCAGGGAAATTGTCTTCACTGCTTCCTTCCATCCAATAACCACGTGGTGACCCCTGCAGCTGGCTTTTACAGGTAAGCAGGGGGGAGGTAGGTGCCACTGCACATTGTACCGGCACCAAAAGGAACTGGTGTCAGCTCCTCCATAGGAGCGAAGCACTAAATTAAATTCCAGTAAGATACGGCATCAGGGCAGCCTGGGGTTTCAGGAGTGACAGCCACGCACCAGATTCCTCCTACTTCTCCCAGTGAGGCAGGTATGTGCCTCATATGGGGTATCCAGCACCAGGGAACCTGCCTTACAAACATCCCAAATCTGCCCAGAGCCAGAAAACTCACTTTGTCCAGGTGTGTCAAGGTCAGAGACTGCAGCTTTCTGTTTCCCTCCGCTTCCCTAAAGCTGAGGGGTAACAAAAGTTTGCTTTGACAAGTCCTACAGCATAAACTCCTCAATAACTTAAAATAGGAAGAAGATCTGGGGCAATTCATTAAGCTTTGTCTGCCTCCTAATATCAAATAATTAAATAAATGCTGCACAGACAGAGAAATGTATTTTTAATTAATTGTGATTCTTCTGTGGCATTTAAAGGGACTGTGCTTTCAGAATGAAGCAACATGATCTGATTTCTGAAATGCCCTTGTGTTTGAGATACCCACTTATTTTACAAGCAACTACTCACTACCTCATGGTATACACATGTAACTATAGCTCCCTGAAGTTAGGGCCAAATTCTACCATCTGGACTTGGAAAAGTCTGTTAAATAATAACAGAAAACATTTGTCATAGACCTATACGTTAAAGAAAGGAGGTTCAAAGTAAGACCCTCTTCTTACTTTAAGTAAGGTCCTTCTTTAGGTTCACCATGGCTTAGTATAACTAATGATAACAGGAAAAAGGATTTCCCAGTATCATGACAAACTATAAACGTAAGAGAAGTCCTGAGGTTAATCTTTTGCTAAAAATCCAACACTGGGCTGCTGATGATAGGTGAAAGGGAACCATAAGGACAGATTTAGACCTTTTGTATTTCTGAACCCATCCTTGGGACAGCATGCATTTTCTTCAATGTTTCTTTCACATTTACTTAGAGCATGATAAATATATCTATCCAAGCAACTATATCAACACTAGGAGCTTATTTTATCTAAGATCAGGCGCCTTGTGTTATTATGTAGGTGGAAAGGCAGATAAGTTTCTCCTTCTTCCTCGAGATGAGTAGGTGTGTGGAAAAATGCCATACGAATCAAATTATCTTTGATTCATCATTATAACATTCACATCACACAAAATGATTTGCATTCAGGAACTCATTTTTAACCCCTGCATTCCTGGAAAGTATACAATGTGCAAAGGAAAGGATCAGAACTCAAGGAGTCCACTGATCCAATTTATCTTTGCATTTGCTCCACAATATTTTTTTACTTAATACTTTAATAATAAATTGTATAATAATATTTAGTAAATTCCTACTGCAGTCAAATCTTTTTGGTAAATGCCTACTTAAAGCACTGAGAATCCCTTTCTTTGAGATACCTGTGGTTACAGCAAATCATATCATCTGCAGTAACCAGATGAGCTCAGTTCAACTGTGAATATTCTTTTTTAATCCACCTGGATCTCCTCTACTCCTCCCCATGTTTTGTGGGCAAGGAAAACATGGAAAAGGTCTTGATTACACAGAATGACCCACAGTATTTTCTAGGGCATTCAAGCATAAAATCAGGGAGACATTGCACCGTTCCTTCAGAAGTCTACAGTAATGGAATCATCATAAATCTCAAACTGATTTCCTTATTTGATCTTTTCTCAGCATGTGAAAATGCATGTGTGGGATTGTGAATACATCTGAAATAACGTGCACGTAAGTCTCCTGCTGAATGGGTCTTAAATCTGCAGCATTTATTGTTCAGGCCACTGCTTCAAGTTGACTTGCAGTGCAAGAGGATTCCTGCAGAGGTTTTATTACAGTCCAAATTCCGCAGTCTGACATATACAAAATGCAACTTCTCAGCTTGTTACATGCAAAATGTATCTGCTAACAACACTACTTCATTCTCTTGACATCTAAAGCTGATTGGGAGCGTGATCTGTGGGGGAAGAAATGGTTTTGTAGTCTCATTCCAGTCAAAAGATCAAGGATGTGTTTCTTAGCTGACCCATAAACTACTCTGAAGAATCATAACATCATCTTCCTCTGTCTGTAAAAAGTGGTATTTCTTATTTCACGTGTGGACCAAGCAGGCTGAGGTTTCATCAAAGGAGTGAAATATTAACAAAACAAAACAAAAAAAAACAACCAACCAAAAAAAATCACCCAAACCAACCAACCAACCAAAAAAACAAATCGTAATTAAAAAAATGGTAAAATGGCTTCCTTCTTTAAATAAAAATAATAAAAGAAAATTAATAAAAAAGCTTTCCTAGGCTTATTCCATTCTGCCCCGGAAACCACTTGAGCATTGCAAAGTACCAGGAAGATACTGGTGAGTTAGGTCTCCAGATTTCAATGGATTTTTGCTTACTTATTCACACAGCAAATTCAGCTAAAGGTATTATTATTTCTCTTTTTCCTCAGTTCATCTAACATGCCCTTTCTGCTTCTTCACTCAGCATTACTATTTCTATGTGTGAGTTCCTTCTCTGCCATGTGAAATTGATACCCTCCCTCATTAACATATTGTTTCTTTTCAGACTTCATTTTCTCACTTGTCTATACCTAGTATTCTCTATTCAACTTTTTACTTTCTTTCTTGTTGCTGCTTTTACTCCATAATGTATTTTGGAATGTAGTTTACACGAAAGATGCTATAGGAATAGGCTACAGATAATCTAATTTCTTTCTCCCAAAGAAAACAGAGTTCTCTACAGGCAAGAGTTCTATCCAGTACTGTAGTCATTCAGGGAGACTAGATGATGAAAAAGTCAAAACAGCTAGTGAGGGTGTGTTCTGCTTTACTGCTGTTCTCTAAGGACAGAGGCAATGCAACGGGAAATATTGTTTTGTTTGCGGCCATTAATTTCTGTGTTGCAAAAAAAGTAACACTGAGCAGCTGCACCTTTTTTCTGATCAGAAGTGTTTTCTCTTCCTAATTAATTGGGGACTTATTCAGAACTGGCTTAGCAATACAAAATTGACCTTTGAAGATCAGAGTGATAAGCCATATGGGGCTAAATCCTGCCTCTCTTACGCATGCAAAACTCTCACGCATTTCAGATGAGTTTGCATCAGGATTTAGACAAGTAATCATCATATACTATGAAAAACATCTCCTGGGACAGCTTAAGCTGTACAACGAGAGCTTTCATGTTTCACTTCATTTTCTTCCCCTTCCCCTCCAGTGACCACCCCTCCCTTTCTTCTGGGTTTTTTCTGGGAAACTTTTACCCCCACCCACATCTTCTTCAATCATCTCATTTTGCTTTAGCACAGTTGGCAAGCTTCTTGTAACACACACAAAATCTTGGGAGTGAGAATACTAGCACTGCATAATTTAAGAGAGCCTCCTCATTACACTGCTTCTTCATTTCAATTGTTTGAAATTCTTCTGCACCTTAAGGCACATGCAGAATCCAAACCAGGATCCAAGAGTGCTTACATTATATTACTACTTCTTGAATGAAACATTGTAATACCAACATCCAGAGGGTTAAACTAATAATTCAGAATCAAGCTGAATTTTTTCTTCCAAAATACCTTACAGATTCCATTGATTATATAGTTTTGTATTGCGTATTTCTAGTTTGTATTGAAAGTATTTACTACGATAATACCTCTGTTGCCGCAAGGATTGTTTTACCAATTTTTTCCTAGAAATACTACTTAAATTTAAAGTAAGCCCTGCTGGTAAAAGGAGGTGAAAGCTGCAAGACCTCAACACCACCACCAATAGCCAGAAGCATACTGGAGATTTACGTGTTCAGTGCATTACCTTCTCACTACCACAGTTGCAGTTTATGGTGATTAACTCGAATACAGGCTATAGTCCTTCTAGTCATCAAAAAGGAGTCTAAAAAATGCTACTGTTCTCACATTGTTATAACAGCCAAATGGCAACGGTTCAAGATATTTACAGTGTCCTACTAACTTCAAAGCTCACAATTACTGCACAGCAGCTGCATGGACTGTGCTGCAACACACAACAACCAACCATGTCAATTGACATAGTTCCTTGACCATCGATACAGCTGTTTGGTAACACAATTGTGAATAGAACATTTTTGCCTGGTTCCTGATGGAAATAAGAATGATGTAGGAAAGATTCTTTTCTTACCAGGGTATTTTTAAGATTAGGAGTTGCAGAAACAAAGACAAACCCATAGTTCACCTGGAAAAAAACTCCAGGCACTTCAAGTGTGGTGATAAAGAGAAACAAAAATCCTTGTAAAGGATCTGCCAGAAAAGCTTTTACAAGATCTTGTGCCTTCACTGACACCAAAGTCAATTAATATACAGATGCAAATTCCCAGGAAAACAATCTTCCTAAGTTCCACTGT
>JAAGNO010021416.1:0-28959 GCA_033439905.1 Ceryle rudis | reverse complement strand
GTGCCTTCACTGACACCAAAGTCAATTAATATACAGATGCAAATTCCCAGGAAAACAATCTTCCTAAGTTCCACTGTTTATGGAACTGCGCTGTAGCCTCACAATGGTTTGTACAGAGGAAATCTTTTTAAGTGTTCACTCTACTCAGGTTCTTCTTACATGAAGACAACATTCTGGATGTTGAAAATGTAGATAGATCCAAACTCTTGATCAGTGATCTTAGATGGTCAGATACATTGTGGTAATAAACATAAAACCAGATACTAAACTATATTCAAATTTTGTACCCTGTTTTGCTTTTGGTTTACGTATTCAAAAAAAGCCAGCACATGAAGTCAAATAAAGAAGGCCTCTCAAGGGTGAGATGCACCAATGTTGCACTTGGCTGCCCTCTATGAAATACCTACCAACATAAGAGTAGAGCTGAGAGATCTCTAAATTAATGGTTTTGAAGTACCTCTGATATCTGTCTACATAAATTCTTCGTAACAGTTCCATAAAGACACTCAGTATAAAGTTCTACACTGAATTAAACACCTCAAATTCAGTCCTACTATGGTCATCTGGTTCTCTCAGCAGGGATAAAATATTGCTTTTACAAAAGTGGTATTTAAATAAGCCATAACGTTAACACATGAAGAAATGGATAGACACAGACTGTGAACATGTTTAGGCTGAAATTAGAAGCTTCTTACTTAGCTGTCAAATAGAGATTATTTCAGTAGCTGTAGAGAGAGCAGCGAAGCCCAGAGGTTTTAAGACCTAAGTCCATTTATGAGTGGCATCATACATCCTGATCACCCTAATCAGCATCTAGTATTTTTTCAATCATACATGCTTATGGAGTTGAAAGATAGTCCCAGAGCTCAAGTCAGAATTACAAGCAACAAGAGAGAACCACAGTACTTCACAGCAGACCCCAGGAGGACATGAAATGCTGCAAGCCAACGAAGGCCATGCTCCTGGCTAGGAGACTGGGCTGTGACCTGCATTCAGTTTGCTGCTCGGCCATTCACCTCTCATGTTTCCTCAGGCACACTGCTGTCCCAGAAGCTTTTCATTTGCATTTCAGGCCAGGTAACAGAAGCACTTGCTAAGAGGACAGACCAGCAAGTGAGGCAGCTCACCAGGAGCAGGAGGCAGCCAGGGATGACACAGTACCTGTGGTCCTGCCACCTGCTGAGACGAGGCTGGAGCCCTGGACTGCACTGCAGCTGCTGCACTGAGGGGAAAGGAGGTGTATATGTCTGTGTTAGGAGAGATGGTCAGGCTGGGGAACAGATTTGGGCCCCTCTGAGCATAGGGGATTGATGTCCCGCGCCTCTCACAGCCCCCAGCGTGAGAAACAGAGCTGCCTCTCCATTGTCTTTCCCCTCAGCCTCCTGGTTCACCTCCATCCTCCTCCACTCCTGCCCATGCCAGGAGTAGCAGGGCTTTGGCCAGGCCCCGTCTGTCATCTCTGGCGGAACAAAATTCAGTTTCACCTGCTCTGCTGGGAGGCGTTGAGCTGGTGCTGGCTGCTACACCAAATGATGACTCTGCTGCTGTCACCATTGCAGCTGGTTTTTAGTTCAGGGGCTGGCACTCTGGCAGTTTACTGCGTATCTGCTGGTTTGGTACTGCCTGGCAGATGCTTTGTGATAACTGCATCCCTGGAAGAAAGCACTGGGATTAATATGAAGATTATCTATATTAGAAGGTCAGTCAAAATATCAAAAAGCTAGGTACAAAATTGTACCTCTGTTGCTACCTAAAGGAGTCCACACTCCTCTGTGCTTTGCCTGCGAACACTGATTTTTAAGTATCTTATCCAATTAGGATTTTTTTACACATATTTTGTAGCTGAAGTCATACATTCAGCTTGTTAGCCTAAAATTCACAGATTGCCTCCAGTGTTAAACTTCCCCTTCTAACAGTACACTCAGATTTCTGTTTATAGAAGGTGAAGTAAAAATATAGATCCCTGTGGGGCATTTCAGAGGATGACTCACGGGGCATTTCAAAGGATGACTCTAAATAAGCCAAAGGCAGTATATTAAAAACCAGATCTTTATTACGAAAGCTTATAAATTCACAGTAACTGACAAGAATGGCCACAGAAAATTCAAGATATTCAATAAATATGCTTTATTGACAAGTTAGTGGAGAGTAGACAGCACTGCAGAAACAACAACTTAGAAGATATATCACTATCTGGGCTAATAACAGTTCACACCCATATCTGTCTGGAATTCTGATATCCCCATACAGAAACCAGGGCTAACTCAAATCATCAGAAAATCCATACAGGATTTGGACTCTAAGCCCAAACCTGCCAAAAGGTCAAGAGAATGCAAGAGCTCAGATCTAATTAGGAGCTGAGTATCTCGTTTACAACCACAGCTTCTGCGTGTGCGTAATGACAGAAAATGAAGGAAATTTTTTGCACACTGGCTCACAGGATTGTTTTCCTTGAATCACATCCTGCTTTAGAGCTTGTTAAAGTAATTCTCACCATAGGCCCTCCCTGCCTTTGCAGAACTGAAGTTCAAGTCTCTTAAATGCTACGTGATCCAATAACATGAGTATTTTAGCATCCTCTACTCTCGTGTTAAATTAATGGAGTTTGAGTGTTTGAGTGAATTCATCATGATCCACAACTAGTCACTGGGCGGGGGGGGGGGGCTTGTATTTGGTGAGGGTTTTGTGATTTTTGTTGCTTTAATTTGGGTATTTGTGGGCTTGGTTTTTTGTGGGTTGGGTTTTTTTGTTTTATCACTTGGGCCCCATCAATGTTTTTTTTTTCCGCTTAAGTAAGCAATTTATTCGTGATACAAAATTCTGACTAAATTCTTTAATCAGCTTTTGCTCAGAAAATGTTTATTTCCGTCTGCATTACAAATGCAGGATTTAAACAATCTATCAACACAGCATAATGCAGCAAGTGATCTTGTCAGTTTGTCCTTTCCTCTCAGAGATGCAGCTCCTGTATTCTGTACTTTTGAAGAAAGGAAATAATAGGATTAGGAAAACATTGAGGACAAGGGGATGTCAAAGAAAAGCAAAGCATGCTGCAGTTCTAAAGCATTCTCATCTAGCATTGGGAATTGTAATCCATTTGTACTAAAGACTTTGCCTCTGCTCATTACACAAAAAAAAAAAACCACAAAAGACATATATTTTGATACTGTAGTTTGGCCTAGAGGGAATCATTGTTAAAATACATTAGGGTGTGCTGGTTTTGGCAGGGGTAGAGTTAATTTTCTACACAGTAGCTGGTATGGGGCTATGTTTTGGATTTGTGCTGAAAATAGTGTTGATAACCCAGAGATGTTTCAGTTACGTTTCAGTTACTGCTGAGCAGGGGCCTACACCGACTCAAGGCTTTTTCTGTCTCCCACACCATCGCACTGGTGAGTAGGCCGGTGGTGCACAAGAGGTCTGGAGGAAACACATCTGATACAGCTGACCCCAGATGTCCAGAGGGATATTCCACACCATATGATATGATACTCAGCAATAAACTGGGGGAAGGTTGTCTGGGGGGGCCGCTTCTCAAGGACTGGCTGAGTGTTGGTTGGTTGGTGGTGAGCAATACTTTTCATTTGCATTACTTGTCTTTCTTGGGGTTTATTGTTCTCTCTCAACTATTTTCCTTTTCATTGTATCATCATTATTATTATTACTATTATTTTTAAATTATTAAATGGTTCTTATGTCAAACAATGGGTTTTTTCACTTTTACCCTTGCAGTTCTCTTCCCCTACTCTGCTGGGAGGAGTGAGCGAGCAGCTATGTGGCGCTTTGTTGCCGTCTGGAGTTAAACCACAACAAAGTGAATGCAATTTTAATCATTACTAAGCAACCTAAAGTACAGTCAGTCACACAGACACAGTAGTATCTAAGCATTACAATGTGTGAGACAACCAGCAAGCAAATAACCTTAAAGGTCCAGAGCTTATTTAGCACATCAAAAATTAGTAATATATAATGCCCAACTATTTTAGAAAAAATATTCCGTACATCTGTGGAAGAAATGCAAAAACATGGGTCCACAGCAATAATTAATTTCTGTAAGCACTTGCAGCTAGTGTGCAGAAATGAACTCAGTTCACTAGTCAGATAAATAGCCTTTGTTTTACAGCACAGAACTCCAAGCAAACTCTCTAAATCCAAATACCTAAAGCCTTCCTTTGTATCACTATTAGACAGCTTTATTAAAAAAACAAAAACAAAAAAACCAGCACTATTTAAATTAAGTCATAGTAGCATCAGATATACAGTATAACTTTTAAAGAAAAGCTTTGTCGTCTATTTTCTTGGTCTTCAGAGACATGAATCAGGTTTTTTTTTCATGTACCTCTGTATTGGCTCAGCTTCGGGTACTTGGCTAAATAAGCATTCATTTAAGACTTAGTTCTGTTGAATTAGATTGGTATTGAGAAGAGTGACCTTCTCTGCATATTAAAGTTTACATAAGAAAGGTGATAAAATGTTTGTGACCTTGTAAAAGGCCATGCTTTCCATTTCAACAGAGCAGCAAATGAGCACAGAGCATCCTTAAGAGTGTTAGGGTTGTGGGCTAATCACTCTCCAGTCTGTAACTGTGAGTTAATAGCATTTGACTGTTGGTCAGGAAATTACACAAAATAAAAGATGAAGCATATCTCTACTGATAGTATGTCTACTCTAAAAGCAGTATCAAAGCCAATTTTGAACCTCAACATTAAGGCTTAAGGTATTTCTCTGATCAAGACAAAACCAAAACTAGCCAAAACTAAACCTAAACAAAACCACACCGCTTCCCCACCACCCCCCCCCCCAAAAAAAAAACCAAAACCCAAAACAACCACAACTAAAACCAACCAAACAAAAAGCAACCAGTTTTGGCTCGTAACATGTCTTCCTGTACCTGGAATTAATTCTGAGCTCAGGTCTCAAAAAAGAGGACTGGCGGGATTTCAAATACAGTAAAAAAGAGTCCAGGGAGACTGTGCTACTCAAGACATCAGTCTCTCTCACATCTAGATCAAGGTAATTCAGGTGAGAGTTCACTGTTTCAGAAATAAGTCAAACTCAAAGCAGAAAGGGAGCAATATGACATTCCCCATTGCTGCAGCTAGCAAAGCCAACCAATGTCTACAGACATAAGGTTACACTTACTGTTCTCACTGGGTCTTTCCCTGGCCAGTTCTCCTAACAATATAAACAGGAACACCAATCTGCTTTAGGCCCCTATATTCCTCAGTGCACATTCAAACAAGCCCTATGCAGTTTTGCCCAGCTGCTTGTACATATCTCTGTATTGAGCTATGCAGAGAAAAAGCCAAGATCAAAGCCTCCTGTCTCCCAGGTGAATCACAGAGCTACAGAGTCACTCTCCCACCCCACCAAGCTTAGTTATTCATGAGAAAGTACTATTCAAGCAGGGTAAAGCTATCAGCAAGTACTTTGGAAAATGCTGTTGGGAAGTACTGTAAATGTCCATCTGCTCTCTGCAGAAAGGATGCTGAGATGTGGAGATAACACAAATGTTCACAGAGAAATACAACTTACTCAGTCTTTCTGACCCACTTGGCTGGTAGTGTATCTATGAGATAAAAAATGAAAAGTATGAAAAATATGGCTACTAACCGCAGCAGCATTTGCAGCTGCAACGTGTTGTCATATTGCCACCATCAAATGAAATATTGATTTAGCAGTAGCATTATTTTCAGCTATCCAACAAATCATAAAATCACTGGATGGCACACAGTCTTTCGCAAGATCCCTTTAGTGATGCATTTTTTTGTGTTTCTCTTCCTCATTCTTACATATAACAGCAAAAAATCATGAAAAGCCCTACTTTTCAGAGCCATTCAAGCATGCGGTGGCTGTAGTTCCACTGGCCAGCTCCATCACAGGTCTGACTGAGATCTGCTTCACAGGATTTCCACCAGACTACTCCTCCCTGGAGTATTTCTAGAGCCTACCTAGCAGCAGTTGCCCTAGAACTAGATCCCCTGATGTCCCTGCTTGTGTCCCTGTGCTGACCTTACAGATAGTCCCCTGATTCCACCAGCCAGTCCTCTCTCCAGCCTGCATCTTTTGGCATTACTTGCCAGGGTAAGTCATGTAAACATGCAGTCTGACATCCTTTTAAGCTGTACCTTAAGTATCTTCATAATATTTCACTGTGTCTTGAGAGTTACTTCTGAACACTGGAGTCTTTTCAGCCCAGCTCACCTTAAAACCAAGAGCTAAACTATGTACACACAGGTTACTCAGTGGCAAAGTTCTGCCCATCAGCTCCTCTCTTTTTTACCTGCGGTGTTTTGTGCCAGGCTTTTCGGGTGATGCTGAAACATCAAAAAAAGTTTGGCCTTTTTATCCTGTGTTTAGTCATTTTCCACCCACTTCCTGCAGACGGACAAATTATATTCATTTTTGGTCAAAGCACAGTCTTAAAATGTAAGTACTTTCCTAAGGCTGAAGGGTACATGTTGGAACCTTTGTCAGTAAATGCAGATAAACATTTACTAACAAGTATTTACAATACAGCAGTTATCATAACTGAAGTAAATTCTTTAATATTGATTGAAATCCATGTATCATATGCAAGTTCCCCTAATCATCGCATGTACCTACTGATGTCTCTCTGAGCTGCTGCAAGGACAGCCAGCATCTGCAGTTGTTGCAAAATGTGCATTTATATAACAATATGAAACTATCTACTCTAATTTTAGCTCCTGCCAGCAGGAGAAAACATTTGCGGCTAAAATACAAAGTTTGAAATTTTTCTAAGCAATTTATCCATATTTACTTTACCACCAACCATACTCACACATGAATAAAACCCAAAGGATTTGCCTCATAATTTGTTCAGCGTATATTTAGAATTTCAAATATGTTCAATTACAGCTTAGCCAATTTTCTACATTTATTCTGATTGTTCTGCCCCTGCCCTTTAAATGACGAGACATCTCTCTGCTGTGACTGCCGTTTAGACTATTTCCTTTCACTATTAATAATCCCATTGAGAAATATGAAGCAGCCTGGCAAGATTAGTTTAAGCTTTATTATTTTCCTAATTTCCCCAAACTGAGTATTTCCCTAGTTACTACCAGGATAAATTATATTTACCACTGCTTTTGTCAGTTCAAAAATATTTTCACATTCAGAAATATCTGCATGATACCTGGTTTAATACAAAGTAGCAGAACAAAGTGGAAGAGGAGGATGGCATGTCCTTAGAAGATGGACAGTAAACTCCTTGCTTTTTCATTCCTTCACTTCATTTTATGCTTGGGTTTGGGGCTGGGGTTTTTTTTTGTTTTAACTGGTTGCCATGTGAACTGGCAATACAGCATGCAGTCTTCTATACCTGTTAATGTCTTCCCATTTTGAGAAAAATTAGGCAGTTTTTAATGTATCTCTGAGAATAGATTGCATTGCAGACAAGACCTCAAGCAAAAGAATTCAAAGCAGCATAAGCAATTCAGCAAAACTGCAACTTCCAACAGGCAGATCTGACAGTATGCTATAATTTGGGAACAAAACTACTGACTTGATTACTCCAAATATAAAATCATCACTAACAGGACTAACAGCAACAGCTAACAATGGAACAGCTCTTGAATATTAGGAATTCGTTATCTGAACTGCCTGCAAATTAATCATTTATGAATGGAAAACTTTCATAATTAGTATCCAACCTCTGCACAATCCACATTTTCTTGTAACTCAAGAATAAAGTAAAGTCCATGGGAGTATTAGTGTGTTTGTGATGGAGAGAAGAAGGAATGAAAGAAAATGTTCCTTAGAAGAAAACAACACTTAGATTTAATGCCAAAAAAACCAAACCAAGACTGCTAAATATGATGGGAAGGAACTTTTACATTCCAGCCATATGCTGAAACTAATTTTTTCTAGAAAAACTGCATTCAATACAAGTGTATGTGGAGAAGAGCACTTAGCTGGGTGTAAGTCATAGACACTTGTACTCGATTTGTAAGGGGAGGAAATGGAAGAACAAGAGGGAGAGGAAAAGCTATATTAAGTCAAATTGCAGAAGCCCTTTGACTGCTATTACAAACTGAAGAAGATCTTCAACACTGAAAACCTGTCATTAATCTCTTATTTACATGGAAGGCACATGCTTCTTTTTATCTGAAATACTTACAGTAATGACAGGAGCTGGGACTAGACAGATAAACACAATATGTCTGGTTATCAAGAAATTTAGATTTCTTATCTAAATTTGGGTCTGAAGCTGGTATTTGCCTACTGTGAGCAGAGAGTGCATCTGCTCAGCGAAACTTATGTGCCATCGCTTTTACTGCTGATAGCATTGGTGAAATAACATTTTCATGGGGCACAATTTCTCCGGAAGCAGTCAATCCTATTGGGGAGGTCGTGCAGTTACTGAATCCTCCCCAGACATCACAGATTATAAAGCCTGAATGTTTACAATGGCAAAGTCCAACAAAAGGCTAGGCACAAACCCTTGAAATGCACTAAAATGTTTTTAAGCCGAAATTGTTCTGAGTGAAACATCTGAGCTAAACAGACATTTTGTGGTGCAACTGTTCTCAGAAAATTTCCGGGAAGGACTACCTCTTGCTGCATTTTTAATTAGACTTGGTAAATACAGCAGCTGTACACATCTGCTTCTTTCTATGCATGTCTGATTGAAAGCGGGTGATGGGGGGGCATGTTTATTTATCAGGTTTGTTTAATTTTTTAAGAGTTCTGGAAGCACGTGTGATTTTTAACAGACTGTGTGGTCCTTTGAACAGCTATGCTGTGTAATGGAAAACAGCAAAGTTTCCTTCTTGCTTAACCAGTTAAGTCAAAGTCAGAGAAAATAAGAGACTTGTGACATTACTCATGCAACAAAGATATAAAGCCAGCTCTGGTTTTGTTTCCAGGGTATTCTGTCATGTAATCTATTGACCTCATTATAGACTGACATACCCAACGCACACCTCCGCTCTGATCCCAGTATTTATTCTGGTGATTGGCTTGAAGTCCCTACATGGATACTCATGCAATCCAATACAGCACTTTTGAAAGCAAATGCAGAAGGAAAGCAAACACAGCAATTCAAACTTAATCCCATCATTCATTAAAAAAAACTACATCTTTTCTCACTCTGCTACCTGTCCACCTCACTCTCTTTCTTATTTACATGAAATTCCCACTGATTAAACAGAAGATGGTAATTAAACTAAATCATTCTATGGGAGTGCTGCCAAAGACAGATAAACCCAGGTCCTGTTGTACATGTGTCACATAATGGAGATTTCTACCACAGTGCCTGACATTAGGCACAGAGATTGTCTTGTTTCAACATGCACTCAGAGTCTTACATTTCTGAATAAGGCCACAGTTTACAATCTACAAGTAGATTCTTTGCTGTGAAATAATTAGTTAAAGCTGCTAGAAAAATACTTACACATATCTCAAGTTTTTAGTCATTTGTTCTTTTAGCATTATTGAGGTATACATAAAAAAGAAAGATGTAAGCAACGTCAACACCACGTTTGTTATTCCTTAAGAGTCACGACATGTCTATTCCTAATCCATGAAGACAATATATTGATTCTTGAAATAATTAGAGCTTTACTCCTTATTTTGAGGATACACTTTCACCAACAGTTGGGCTGTAAAGGGGCAAGTTGAGATTGACAGGAGGACTGAGTGACTATTTACCCCTCATATTATGAATGCCAAACCATTTTGCCAGCTGCTTATGTCGTTAACGTAACATTACGCCTCTGAAACTAGTTGGTTTGTATTTTCTTGGTGCCCTACTGCTTGGCTTCCTATCTCACATTTGCTGAGTCAACACTATCGCAAAACAGCAAAGCCTGCCTGACATCGTGGTGGTTCAATACATCATGATTCACTGTGACAGGACACTGAAAACCCTGTGGCACGTGCAGAAAACATTTAAATAGTATTCAGTTGTTAACTTATTTTAATTAAAAAGGCAAATGCACAAGAGAGAAGAAAACAATCTTTCTGTATCACATCACTTTGAATTGCTCCACTTACCGGCACAGGATTGTTTTGTTTCATTAACAAATTCCATCTTTAAAGTTTTCTTCCCTACTTTCATATTCTCCTTTCTTTTCCACACAGCATATCTAAAGGCACACGGCTACTGACTGCAAATACTACAGAGAATCACTAAATATAGGACAGCATGAAAATATGTTGAATACATCTGTCAGCACTGTATTAAAACAGAGTTACATAGCAGACAGATCCCCACATTGCTAATAGATACTGGCTTTGTCACCTTCCCCAAGGTGAGAGCACCCACACAGGTACTGTAATCAGTGACGTTTTTGCAAATGGGTTCAGGATATTTTCTTTCTTTTTTTTCTTCCATAAAATGCATGCTGAAAATGTGCTAATGAAGGTTACACTCCTTTTTGTATTATATTATTAGCAGAAATTCATTATCTCACTTGAAACTACAGAGGTCTGAATCTCCCTTGTTTGAAGTGTCTCCAGCACAGCTGAGGAGGGCATCTCACAGTAATGGGGGCCATGGCAAACAGAATGAGTTACCCCAGTCAAAATTTTCATCAAATATGCACAACAGGTAAACAATTGCAAACTTCCATATTTTCTCTGCACCGTGAAGTCATTGCAGATGACATTATGTTGTTATGTAGCAAGGGACATCAAAGCAGTATGTCACATCAGCAGAAAAGCCAGAAATAGCACAAGAAATATTTTCACAAACTATTTTCAGCCTTTCCCAGGAAAACTACTGTGAAGCTGCACAGTAGAGCTAAAAAAATACAGCAGTTTGTAAGGTTACTAATACACGATATAGAAATGGAGCAACTTTCCTTAATGAACAGCTTTTCAGCTTCACGACAGCTCTGCAGAATGGAAGAAGGGCTATAAAATATCCTATTAAAAAAAAGAAAAAAGTTTTGCTAATGATATGACCCTGTTCTTTTTTTTTTTTTTTTTCCTCAAACACATCTGAGATTCATGGTGCTACCTAAAAATCTCACATCCAGAGCAAAAGTGGCATAAATCATTCCTCCCCCAGACTTGAAAATAAACTAGTTACTTTTATTCCTTACAGGTAACAGAAGCTTCACCGTGCACCCCAAGGTGCAAGAAACATTACCCGGTATGTTTTAATACCAGGACTGCAAGTGAAGCCAACTCTTGGAATCCACATTTAATCTGCTCTGTGCTACCAATTGCTGCTTCTTTGAAAAGCCTCTTCCAAACACTGGCAGGGTTAAAAGGCTGCCATTGGGAATATATAATGAAAGAGAGCCCTGTGGAGGGGTTAGTGGAACAGTTTGCCACTTGACTAACATCTCAACAATAACCAAGTAGAGGAATATTCATTTATCAACAAATGTGGAGATTACAACTATTTTGTTTTCTTATCATTGGCTACTTATTTGATCCACATATTTAGCTGTTGTAATAACCACACACACACACAAGTTGAAATTTGCTTTTCCTTGAAGACTACACATTTGTATTGATTCTCCCATGTCACCCACAAATTACTTGGGCCAAGAGCAAGGTACTCTTAATAGCATTTGTTATCATGCAGCTTCTGGCAGACAGAGCATCTTACATTTCCACTGGCATTTCTTATCATTAAAGGGCCATGTAAGTCTCCTGGTTTTAGCAGCTATCTTGCCTACTGTTCTTTTCTTCTCACATTTACGTCAATAATCCTCTAGTCAAATTAGTCATACTTAAAAAGCTTACACCTATCTGCTAATTCACAATAATCAGTAACAGAGGAAATGCAATGTTGTATCAAGTATCTTAGACGAAAGACATGGATATGTTCTCCACACCCATGCTACAAAGGCCACAAAGTAATGAGATTAAATTGCAGCAAGAAAGATTCAGGTTAGAAACAGGGAAAGCATCCATAGAACCAGGGCAGCTAAAACAAGCAGAGTGCTTGGGGGTGCTGTGTCATGCCCATCACTGGAAGTATCTAAGAGCATAAACAAAAATCTACCTTGAGGTGTTACAGATCTTGTCAACCTTGATGTGGGTAAAGTGGATTAAATAACTTCTTGTAGTCCTTTATATCTCAATCGTTCTAGAATGTGCAGGAGACACAAAAAGTAAAAAGTTCAAAAACTAGACTAAAAAAAAGTTTCTGCTACCTTCTAAATTAATATCTGAACACATCTCTAGAGCCTACTTCATTCTTTCAACACTTATTAAGAGAAAACACACCTCTGGGGAACTGATACTTCTAAAGCAGAGAGTGGGAGAAGGAAGGGGAGAGAAAAAAAGTGTTATATATAAGCAACATTACAACTGATAAGAAATTCACCTTCTGCTCTTCTTTCCCAGTTGGGATTTAGAAACTTGTAAAAGTGACACGGCTTAGGTGAAAAGAAATAAGTGTAAAGAAAGTCCCACCAGAAATGCTACATAACACAACATTCCTTAATATTCTTGTCATTCATAATAGCGAGAGCTCATTAAAATATTAATGAAATGACACTGACATGTACCAAAGTGACTTAGACATATCTCTTCTACCCACAGCTTCAATTTCTCTAGTGATTATCATCATGACATTAGCTACACATTTTGATGTCAAAAACACTCGAAATGTAGTAAGAAAAGAAGAATCTTGAAAGCATGTACATATCCAGAAGGCGGCAAGTAACCAGAAGACATCTGAATCTATGTTCCAGGAAGCCAGAAGCACCACGACACCATGGCAGCGACTACGCTGCCCCGCTCCGCTCCAGTGGAGGGAGGGGAACACCACCTGCAGTCATCCACATGGGCACTGCTCGCCTGTACACTGCCTTTTCCGATCTGCCAGTGCAGCTGTTTCCAGCGGCACAATAATAATAACCCCATCCAAACGCGTGGTCCAAGATACAAAAATGCCTGTAGTTGTAACTCAGGTGATGGTAAACTACTATTGAGGTTACTTGCACTAGCCCAGCTCAATCCGAGTTCAATAGTGAACTCAGACAGGATGTAACAGCAGAAATCAGGACACAACACCTTGAGCAGCTGAGTTTGTTACAAGGGAGGATGAAAAAGAAGAGTGACCCAGGTAGCTGGGCTTATAACTCCCCTAGCTGGCCCAGCAACAGACGAAAGAGGATGTGTGTTCAGGCCTCCAAGGAGCAGGGAAAGTTCACTGTGCCTTTTTTTCCTGCTAATGGAATGCAGCTTCGTCTGACAACTCTGTGGTTAACAGCAACTACATCTTGCAACATTTTGCTCTGTGCAGATATTAAATATCCATCCACAAAGGAACTGTAATCCTCTCCCACAGTCCTTTTCCTTTATTCTTTTATGTAGAATACTGTACTGAGAATTCTTTGGTAAAGAATAATTTCTTCTAGTCACTCCTGACCTCTGCCATTTAAAAAAAAAAAAATTTGTCATTACTGAATCCTAGCTCTATTTTCAGGCTACAAAGTAGTCCACAAATCTAAAAAGTTAAGAAAAGGCAGCTAATTTTTGTGCATAAAGAAGATTCATGGACAAATTGTCTGTTTCATGGAGACAATGAAGCTAACAAAGGTTCTCTGATGACAGTTACAAAAGAAGCAAGATTTCCATTCTTCAAAGACGTAAAGAAAAGATCAGTAGAACGCTCTGGTATTCAGTATTTTAATGTAAGCCTCTGAAATTAAACGTTAGATTTTCTATTAAGAGAAATGATCAGATTAAAGATGGGGTGATCAAAGATTTAAATTTAATTTGGCTACTTTAGATACACTAATAAAGATGTTCTGTTGATTCTCAAACCAGTAGCCCTTAAATTAAGAGTGTTTCAGGGAAAGCCTCATCACAATGTGAACTGCAGTGTGTTCTGTACTGAGCAAAATTCTATCATTTTAGGGAAAAAAACAGAAATCACACAAGAAGATTTTCTGCTGATCTCTGGGGGCTAAAAGGGTAATAAAATTTATACTGTACCTTATCCTTGGAATTTTCTCAGCCTAATTGCTCTCTACACCCCACAGACTCACGTTTCTAGAAAATAATATATTACTGGACTTCAACCCGTATCTCTTCAGCTGTATTTTTTATTCATTTTCACGAAGAAAATTAATAAACCCTGTCACCCTGTTTCCCACCACATGCAGTATATGGCACATAGGCCTATCAGGACAACAAGGAAATTCCCTTCCAATGTCAGCTAAAAAGGGAAGTCACCAGAAATCATGATCAGCTTGCTTTATCTTAGCCTGCAAAAGAGTAAATAAAAGAAATAGCTAAAATGCAGTAGCTTTCTTGGTTTTGTAAAACAACAGTACAATAGGCCACATCCAAGACACCTATGAAGAAAAAATATCAACAGTATGAAAATTTAGTTCATAAAAGAGTTCATGAAAAATTATTTTCAAATACATCTATAGCATATTTTACCAAATGCTGATCAATTTGTTTGCTCATGTTCTCAAGACAATAAAACATGCAAATCTGTTTGTTAACATATCCTTTTACTTCAGTCTTTATATCTTCACTTCTCCTTTACTCCTTCAAAATGATGCATACTAAATGCTCATTTGTTTTCACAGTCCTAAAGACAATCCAATCTATCTATGCAACAAAGTAGATGCCTACACCAGAACCCGTATCATTCTTGTCTCTTCATTGTCCATATAAAAATGACTGACTTTGTCCACAGGCATCTCAACCCACCCAAAACCTCAGCTATTCCCTGCTGTTGATGTTGCACGCTATACATGAAATGTTCTTCCCTTCTTGAGCATTACATCTCAGTCTTCCTTTCACAACTGGTTATTAAATGTGTTATGATTTGCAAACTTCCTTGTTATTAAGTATCCTAAGTAACACTCTGAAATCTTGTTTCTGAATCCTTTAAAAAGACTTCTTTACAACAAAAAGATTTGAGATATCTGGGTATGCTCCTTAAAACCTGAAAAATAGTACTAAGGAAAAATATACTCAAAGTAGAATAATGTTATAGTTTTCTGAACAGGCAGAGAAGATCAGATGCACAAGTAGCATGAAGAAGAATAGAGGCATCTGGAATTCTATAAAAAGACATAGCCAGGTTGAGTGAGGAAAATTGTGCTATTTCTCCAACTTCTGCAAACAACTGGAAGCAGCTCTCGCAGCAGATAGCTGGCTTCTTTTGTCAACATGCACTATACCGTTAGGGGTCCTCCCTTTAGAGTAATTTGAAAATGCTCATCAAGATACATGCTTATTTTTGGCACTTTTTTTTTTCTTTTCCATCTACTTCTAATCATTCACCTTTGCTGTACTTTGGGGTTTTTTATTTCAAAACACTTCTACTTTTCAATATTTTTTAATTTTTTTTTTAATTTTTCCATTACCATTTTGTCTTTCAAATGCTTTATAACCTCTATCTTTCCTCTTTTCTCCTCTTTCCACTTGTTTTTTTTCCAGACAACTGTTCTAAGCATGAGTTCTGGGAATGTGAAGAAACAACCCCCTTCCTACCTCATGAGGCACAGACTTGGGTGTATCTATCAGGAATTTTTCCATATAACAGGGTTATAAAAAAAGACTGTAAGTCTCTCAGACTCAAAAATGCCAGGATCATTAGACTTTAACCTATTCTAATTAACTTTTTATAGAGGGAAAATTCAAAGCAATCAGGTAAAGCAGTATCAATAGAGAGTTTTTAAACAACTCCTCCCCACAAACAGGTCTTTCACGTCAGGTTTCACGTCAGCCTACTCAGTAGCATAGAAAGGGACGGGGAGCTCTGCAGCCCAGCAGGGCTGGTGTTGCTCCTGGCTGCTCTCAGCCTCCTGGTAGCATCTGGATCTTCTTCTCCAGCAGTGTTCTGGAGAGCTGCTGGCAGCTGCAGACCACTGTGACACCAAGTGAAAGTTGCAGAACAGAGACATTTCCTTATGTCTTGCTCTGAATGTCCAATACTTTTCCTCTCATGAAATTTTACTTTGCAATGCTATAAATACATGAAAGCAAGATTTTACTACCTGAGATGTGTCACCTGTTCATCATTTCCCAACGTATGGTATCAGTAAGAGCAATCCTTTATGCTCCTCTATAGACAACTATGTCAGTTATTGTTCACTAATTTGTGCCAATTTGCTTGACTAAAATTGCTATCACGTAATCACAAATTTGGAAACACCTCTCTAACTTCCTTTAAAAGTTCTGTAAATGCATAAAACTCAATCAAGTAATTGGAACATTTTCTGAGAAATTCAGAATTCATTATACAGGGTGATTTTTTTTTTTCCCCCTATTCTCAGTGGTTCAGAATAAATGAATAAACCAAATTTCAAGATTCCTGCTCAGCAAGAATATCCTGTAACCCAGCCAGTGACCTGTTGCAATATCTATTATTAGATGCACTATTTAATTAGGATACATACACGGGAGATCTTCTTAATCAGGATGTCTCCCAGTGAACACATTTAAGTCCAGCAACACTCACTGGCAATGACTTTCATAATGGGGACACTAACTTTCCTTAATTGGGATGCCTTACGGTGAGTTAATGTGTTAACCTGAGTCTTGTAGTACTTCTGTCTTCTCTGACAACAGCTTTCAGATTTTCTCAAGCTATGACAGAAGACACATGAAATATGTATCTACTGCCTCCTCCTAGCTCCAACTGTGCAATAATGTCAGAAATAATGTTGCTAAGGAGTGTGGGTTTGAACTTCCTTCAAGCCAAGTTTAAAAAATGAATTTTCAGTGAATGTTATAAATTCCACAGAATAACATCAGGGAAAAATCACATTTGAAACTAATAACTCAACTTCATGGAAAAGTTTTCATATAGACCTCAAAACTCATTTTCTGTAAGGGAAGAAAATATTTGCATTTGAAAGGCTTCTGTCAAAAAAAAGCATATGCTTCATTTATGCTAGAATTTGAGGTATCTACTACAGGCTTGTGGAACCAACAATGAGGTTATCTTAATAAGGGGGATAAGTATGAAACAATAAAAATAAATAAAATCCATGACCCATCCTCTTTGAATATGTTTCTGTAGAAGGAAAGAAAAAAGTGTAGGAAAACGATTATCCAAATTGCTCTGTTGTAGAAGGGAAGAAAGCGTAGCCAGTAAAAAAGCAGCCATATGATGCACACATCATTTGTAGGGCACAAATGGCAAGCAGATGCCTAGCTCTTCAGCACTGCTTTGAAGTCCCAGTACAGGCATGGTCAATGTCTGCATACAAACTAAATTTTAATAGGCATGTTGAGCCCAACACTTCATGTGTCTAGCTAAACCATTTATCTAGTAATACCAATATAAAAACTGTGACAAAAAGACCAATGTGAACAGTAGTTCAGCTCAGAGGGTTTCTGCATCTGAAAATTGGGCTAATTGGCTCTCCATGGTAAGAACTGACAGACACTAGAATTGCAACTCCAACAGGGTCCCTACCCTACACGTTATTGATCGCTTTCACAAGCCAAACACTTCAAAGATACTGAGAAATTGCTGAATATCCTCAAAATCTGGCTGAACTTTGTAAAAAGGACACTTCTTTTATCATACAAGTCATGCACCATAAATGTTAACGATACCCTTTCATTTGTGTTTCTTGAATGATTTGCAATTTGAGGAATATCACTGCAAAATAACAAGGCCATTTGATTAGGATTCCTTCTTTCCCTATATGGGTTTGCTGCAGATACTTCACATCTTTGCTTTTGAGTACATTCATTATTTCTTATATATTATTTATAAATCCTGTAACAGCAGAGTTAGTTGATCGCTATTGCAAAGATGAGGCTAAAAGACCGTCATTTGTCAATCTGCTTTATTAGCTCTGTCTCACATGCAGCATAATTCAAACCAGACAATATGAACTCAGAGCACTTTTACTTTCCTTAATCAATTTTCTTAGGAAGTTTGAAATACTGATTTGAAATCTGGAGTTGCCTTTCTTTCAAGTTTTGCATCTGCTGCTCATAGCTCCATCATTTCTCCAAATCTTTCTATACCTCGAAATGTACATTCTTCAGATTTCTACGAGGGTCTCAGTTCTGATGGTATTTTGGTACATTCACGTGCCTAAAATCATTTTTGTCAGTTTAAACAGTGCATTGTAAACAGCTTTATATCTGATCAGAACCAGTCTAGGTCTTGCACTGGTATTGGCATATTTCACAATAGATAAGCACAAGTATGTATCTAATATTGGCAATCAAATGCAGCAGGTCTCTGACTATCAGGGCAGACGCTAATCACGATCATACGCAGTGGGGGGCTTCTGAATCCCTCTGCGGTTTTACTGACCCTTCTTTCCCCTGGAATGAAATCTTTAGTGCATTTCACACTGGAAAATTATGAAATTCCCAGGCCATGGTGTGTGTATTTTGCATTTAACTACAGAGAGTGAGACAGATCAAAAAAAAAACCAAACCATTGTCTCATTAAGTATTCTGCCAACATCTGGGAATATGTATTCCACTTTACAAGAAAGGAAAATACTGAGCATGACCAAACCTCTGATTTTATTAGAGGTTTCTTTTCCTTACACATAACCATCGTAACTCAAAAGGCTTTGCCCTGCCACCCAGTTTTGCTGAACTATTCTGGAGCTAATCTTTAACTGTCTTTGTTGTAGTTCTTCACAGTTTTGTTCCCTTTCCATTGAAATCCTTTTAAAATAATTTAATTAAATTTTTGCCTCAAAATGAATTACATTCATTAAATATTTCAAAGGCAAACTGTTTTCTAAAGTATTTTTGCTAAATTTACTACAAACGTTTCACTAAATGTCCACTAGTCCTTTTCTTATAGCCTTAGACCAAGAATAAGAGTTTTCCAGTCTCAGCTGAACTCATCATGGTTTTTAACTATTTCTTTACTGTTCTCTAAATTAAATGATCTAAATTCCCTTAATCTGTCTTCATTTACAAACCTGGCCTCATTTTTCACCATCCTATTCACACTTCTCTGGTCATCTCAAGTTCATTACCATCCATTTTAAAAGAATTCTGCTTAGCTCTTGCTTACTGTAAGATACAAGTGCAATTTTTATTCAGTTTAGTGTTGAAGGAACTTGCTATCAAGAATGAGCTGCTGAGCCAGCCAATAGCCTCATCATTTGCTGCTTGCCTTGCATCCTGCAAGCTCTGCATTTTCAAAATGTTCCAGTTCTACCAGAAACCCCTGCTGGCAGCAGGTAGCTTTGCGGTGTATCAAGCGCAGGCTGACGTCGACCAGCACAGTCTGCATCTAGACAAATAGACAACATGTTCTGCACAAATACTGTACTGAAAACCAGCCTCAAGAAAAGCATGTGTCAAATAATTTGCTTAAGAACTAAGACATTCACTAAAACATAAATACGCAATTAACATATACTATTTGCTGGCCACTACACTATCAAGCACTTCAAGCTTACTGAACACCTTTAGCTAACTCTGGATTAAACTCCTTAAGCTACTTATTGTGTCCCACGGATTCTTTCCTTGGCCAGTGCTATGTAAGCCCATAAATTCCAAACTGCTTCCAGCGCGCTCGAGCTCCATCCTACTACAACCCTTAGAAAGACAGCTCTGTCCAGTGTAACATATCAGACTGCAGCTCGTGTGTTCATCCTCAGTGCCACTGTCTCCTCCAGCTGATGGCAGGGAATCTGCACTAGCCCAACATCTGGTGCAACTTACTGCCTTCTCAACCCTGGTTCATCACCCAGACAAGTGTCACAACACCCCTGCAACACAGCACTGCATCATCCCACTGCTGTAGCCCACTCCCTCCTTCTGTTTGGGGCAGGAGGTCAAGCATTAAACACCCAAAACGTTTTCTGCTACCTTGCTGCTCCAGAGATGACTTTGTTTACCTTAATCGACGGGTATGTAGAGTAAGTTGTAAGCCAGCTCACATACGGTACTGTTACTTGGGTGTCCACTTTTATTTTTCTTTTACGCCTTTTAAAAAACCCTCTTTTTCCTTGTTGGGAACCACTTTAAGGTCATCACCAAGACCCAGTCATGGGAGACCCAAGGCCAAAAAGCATAATTTCTCACAAGATGTCAGAGTTTAGAGCTGGTTGAGAAAATCTACTCTGTATCCATGTTTGAGAAGAAGCAAGCAAGCAGCTGTGTGTGCCTTGATTAAACTGCCTCTTTATTCATCACCAGTTCTATCAGCCTCAGTTGAAGAAACCTTACCAACAGGCAATTTTTAAAAAGAAAAAAGAAACTAAATCTGCAGTTTTTATGTGCACATATTCAAGTGCCATCTCCAAGAAGAACATCTATTGAAATAATTTGAGCTAGAAATATGCTGCTCATTGACAATCCAAGATAACCAAGAGCTTATTGATCTCTCTCCTCCTTCTTCTCCTCCACAAAGAGAAAGAAAGTATGATAAAGAGTGGCTGTTGAGATAAAATGCACCATACTTAATGTCAAGTACAATGCATAAAAATAAAAAGTTTAGGATTAGCTGAGTTACTGTCAGCACAATATTCACGAGGGGTTTTTTGCTGGTGGTGTGGGGTTTTTTTTTTCCAGCCTTACCTTTGCCCTCGAAATTCTACAACAGAAAGGAAAAAATCAAAGGTAACATCAAATATGTACATCCTGGGAATGCCAAGCTACACAAAACCCTGTGTGACTGTAGAAGCATATCCACGTAAGCAAATGCCATTACTTGTTCACAAAAGACAACACATTGCACCTATAAGCACAGATATTAAGCGCAATGAGAACCTGGCTTAGAAGCATCTTCAAAGTGTATTAATTCTCCCCACTGATCTATTACTGAATTGTTTCCTCTTCCAGCTTCTGGGTGCTTTTTCCTTGCATTTTAGTATGGACAGGATACATTCTGATGACACAGTATGTGGCCAAATGCTATACTTTAATGCCTGGACAGTTAGTATCTGGCAGCATAGTAAAGCAGCACTTCATGGTTCCAATTTCCCTGAATAGAAATCAAATCACTAGAAAGCAATTATATTACTAATTTCTTGTCAAATCCCATTGATATTTTCTGCAGAGGTTCCCTGTATTATGGCCCTATCTGTCAGGGTACTATGGATGTTCTGGATGGAAACAGTATTCTGAGCTCTTACTGGTAACTGGGGAGTAGGTGGCAGTTAATTAGCATATTCCAGAAGATATCAGCATCTTGGGACATCAAGTAACTAATTCATTGTCCTCCTGAACTGACTGTGTTTACTTCCATAGACATTTGATCAATAAAGCCCACACAAGTAGCAGAATGAATAAGATTGCAGACTTTTGATAATGTTCAGTATCAAGCATGGTGAAACTATAAGAGAAGCAGTGGACTTTTAAAGTTATAATATTTTCACCTCTGTGACGTCTTCCATGTGACTTAGGCACAGTTTTTGTGAATGACTGGGCATACATAATTCTATCACACTGGAAAAGTCAAATACACACTCATTTTCAGTTGTGCACTGTATCAGTTAAAACATGCCTCTTCCCAGAGATTCTGGTAGATCCCCCCATGGATTTCCTAATTCCTATTAAATTTTACACATTTGGAGATAAAAGAAAAGAAAAAAAGAAATCTCTGATCATCTGATGCATCTTATTCCCACTGTGTGTTCTTTATGACACACCTTCCATTGTTTTGCCTACTCTTAACCATAATGGCCCAATCTAACCTATATTTTGGTGTCTCAGGTGGAATTTATTTTTAAACCTAAACCAGGAAGCGTGAAGAAAATTTGCATTTCCTTCTTACTTCTGCAGTCCTTTCAACCCTATAGATGCCACTGTTAGTGGTATTACAGTTCCCCTCTGCCTACAGCTCCACTTCTGTTTTTGCCTAGGACTGTCTCGTCCTTGACAGGCTTAAATAGCTCGGCTTCTATGCCAAACAAAAACTCCATCAAAATCACACCTGAGTTCTGATTCCCAATAAAGCCCTTCAAGGAGTTTGGACCGTAAGAGCATTTCCAGTCTAAAAGAACAGCACTTTCTACAAGATACAGTTGCAGCTGTCGCTTTCAAAAGTGACACAATTCAGTGAATAGCCTGACACTTTTTCCATAAAATATATAAGTGGGACACTGATATTCCATGGCTACTTCAGCCTTCACCTCTCATCAGGTGGACCAAGGATGGCCTCCCAACCACCAGCCTGTGAAATGGAGAGTGCTCACTCCTTTTAACAACTTAAGAGAAGCAATTCTACTCTGCTTTTACTGAGAAGACTAAAAAAAAAAGTCAGTGATGAGAACTTAAAAAAGAAATGAGCCCAGTGTTCAAAAAGTGCTGCTTCACCACTTGTCAAAAAAAACCAAAAACCTCACTAGTGGAGAAGGCTTCTTTTTTTATTTAATTTTCTGAGGCTGCAGAAGGAAGCCAGACACACTTTTCTGGTGCTGGGTGCATAATGAGCCCGTTAAAAGAAATGATAGAAGAGCTCTGGAAGTGATGATCCACTTGTTACAACAGAGGTCTGCTTGTATTCAGTGAAGGAGGATTCAGTAAAGGAGCCTTACACAGTGTGTGCCCTATTTAGAGAGCCTTCATGATCAGAACATTTTTCTTTCATTTCTGATCACTCTCCTCTTTTAGCAGCCAGTGTTGGATGTTTTGTAAAATGAACATTTTGTATTACCTTTTTTCACTCAGTTCCTATTCTGAGCTGTACTTCATTGATTTTAAAGAAAAATCTAGAACTTAACTAATAACTCCTGGTATTACCTCCTGCAGAGTATACCTTACATCACCCAGAAGGTTCTAATTTAAACCATACCCTTACGTTGAACCGATGAATTCTGGGTTCTTTTGTTTTCTGCTTTGTTTCTGAATTCCCAGGAGCAGAAGTCATCAACAGCTACCACATCACGAGTGCTCTATAGCATCCAGCTAGAAAAATCTCCAGACTTGGCTGACAGCGTCCAGCTCTGGAACTCTCTTGCATCATTTGCTGAACTTCTCTTACCTTAAGACAATACTACTGGCAAACAAAATTTTTCTCCCTGAATTTGTACAGCACCAGTTTTGGCTACTGAACACTGTAATATCTTTTGTTCTACAAAGGATATCTTCTCTTTCTGAGAAGAAACACACAGAAGAAATATACTAGTTTAAATCACCTCTTGACCTTCTCTTCAAGGAGCAATTTGTGTTTCCCATCAAAAGATACACTTGACAGCTCTTTTTCTTTCTCTGAATCATTTCTTTTAACTGCAGTACTCAAGACTGCATACACTGTTTCCCTATTACTCTCACTAATATAGTATTTAAATTATAGTACTTCCAGTTGTACACTGTAGGCATTCCATAACATCTCAGTTCACGTAACAGTGTAAGGCTTATATCAAGGAGGCCAGACTCTCCATACTGAATCACATTCCAGAAGACACCAAATCTTTCTGAGACTTCATAAACCACCTGAACAGATTAGTCTTTCACCTTGACTAAGTAAGGTGATGAAAGTTAGACAGCAGGATCCTCTTTTCCTCATCCTACCTCCACATGAAATCTTTTTCATAGGACAAATCATCTGAAGAGTAATATCGCAGCTCTATGGCATAATCTTCACTCTTGTTTCTACAGAGCTAGCTAAGAAAGCAGTTAGGATTCATCTGCAAGACTCATATTGAGAGACAAAATACAACAGCAAGAACCCTAAATTGGCTCGCAGCTTAATGTCTCACCAGACCCTTACCCATTTTTACACAATTTATAAACCAGATAGATTTTCTGAATACTTCGTCTGACTTGCAAAACTCTTCAAATTCATCATATTGAAATGAAAAACCCAAGTTCAAGACCATTTTTGATAAATAGTCCTCCAATATCCACACACTCACAGTATCTGCAGATGCCTGTGCCATGTGTAGGTGCTTATATGCACAAATGCACACAGAGAAAGGTAAAATGTCCACGGAATTTGACAATTAATTAAGCCTAGACAATCATATTTGGGGGTCTGAGGTCATGTACTATGAATGTTTTATATCCTAGATTATTAACTGGATCAAAATACCATCAGCACTTGCAGAAAACAGCTTTGATCATTTCAACAAGGGAAAACCATTAAACTAGATTTAGGAAGAGAGATCAAATAATCAGGTTGCCTGATAAATTCACCCCATTCCAGATTCCTGGTTTAACTCATTAATACTGTTCTACTCATCCTGCAAAACCACAAGTGTTGCTTAAGTGTTGTTCAAGAGCCGCACCACTAAGTGCCATTCATTCAGCCACGGAATTCCACCCTTTTCCTGATAATATAAAACTACCACACAAAATATAAAATTCTAACATTACAAACAAAAATATCATGTCTCAATGTAATTGCTATTAATAGAATACTACTACATATTTTTCTAAACAAAATTAATGTATAAAGAAGCAACAAATGGAGAAAAATAAAAATTCTGTTTTGATAAAAATTTTATTATATCGACAGTATTTTTCAGTATCTATAAAGCTGTATTTTCCAGGTGGGGAAACAACCACCACTACCACCACAAATAAAAACACATTCCCATTTTTCAAGTTGCATTAATAAAAAATTATTTTCAGTCTTTACTGCTCATTTCTAAGGTAATTGCTTCAGGTTCTTCACCACAGCAGTTGCTATCCATGGCATTTTCTTGAATATTTTTTAGCATCTTTCTAGTTCTGAAGTGCCCAGCACCATAGCATTTTTTCTAACTGTAGTGCTAGCAGCTCTCAGAAAGGGGCATTATCACCTTCTGTTCTAGCTGTGATGTCTCTAAATATGCTGCAGTTCTAAACTGCTTTGACTTTTTGCTGCTATATTTCACAACAAACTTATATCTAATTGTCTATTATTGCCCATAGGTCTGTTTTTCAACATTATTGATTTCCATCAATCTTCTTCCTGTTGAAGGTGTTTGGGATTATTTTTCTCCAGATATAATCAATCTTCCGTCCTGCCCATTCTTTAAATCTTCTCTAGGAACCTGTCAGCACAGTTCTGTGAAACACTATCTCAGTGGTTTTACATGAAAAAGCTCACACTATAAATGCATAATTATAATTTTTTTTTTTTATTCTTCCCTGGAAAAATAATGATGATTTGCTCTAGTAGAGAACAGAAGATCATTATTCAAAGGGGTAGAGCAGGGTTACAAAGCCAGTTGCAGCCACTGACACCTTCCTGAATTGCAACAAAAACAGTGGGATTGCGCCAGCAATTTACTCACCAAGACGATTTCAGGCTCAGTGTGAATGGAGTTCAGTCCACACTGAGCATGCGATATGACATTGTCCTCACCAGGTCACATCAGGCACAGCACTAAGTTAGCAAGAAATTAAGAAAGCCACACCACAGGCTCATAGATTTCTAAAGTAACAGCAGGAAATTGGGGGACCAGCTGCTGAGAACTAACAGTCCCTTTATCTCTGCACCCTCCTACTCAGAAATTCAGACGATATACAGAATCCTGTGTCAGATGAGTAAACACAGAACACTTCAGCCTTCCCATAGTCCTTTTCCATGAAGAGCAGATGTAACTGCACTGTACAGTCATGGTCATCGTTTTACTGTTGCAAAATATTTTTTGAGCATTCAGTTACTTCTGGGCTATGAAAACCTCACTTTTTGGAGTCATGTATTATTATAAAATACGAAAAAAGCTCCACAATCAACACACTGTAAGAAACAGATTTTTCCAGTGATTTTTTTTGAGCTGTTTCTTGATATGGTGATCGTATTAACCAATGTAATACCTTGAACAAAGCTCCACGGCACAACAAATTTGGTTTATTTCAAATCTTACTTTTGTAACTACTCTGCTAATGCAACTTGAACAAATAGGTAATTCTGTCTCAATAGGAACAGAATTCTTGTCATTTCCTTACTGACATTGATGACAAGAGAGTATTTTTCAGTGATAAAGTTTTACTATTTTCTGTAGAAATATGTGTGTCATATGTAAGATATTGTCTTAGAATGCAGAAAAAAAATAAATAATTTTAAAAAAACGAAACAAAACAAACAAACAAACAAAACAAACAAAAAAAACCCAAACAAACAAAAACCCCCACATCTATCTGAACTACTTTCTCCTTACAGATTTCCACTGGAATGCCCATGTTGTGATTCAGGTCATCCTGAAGCTTCAGTAAAAAGTGCTGAATATGCCCCCATTTTCACCAGTCAGGTTCTACTTAAAATAAGACAGTGAGCGTCTGTATCTTCTGAAGCAAACGGCATTGAATACTTTTTAATAACGGTGTCTCAACTTCTTCAAGAAATTCAGGCTCTGTTGTTCATTCTGAAAAGCTCCCTCTGAGAACAAATGTTACAGTCAACTTTTTATTATACCATTTCTTTCTCCACAAGGCAAGGTTTTATCTCTGAAAAAAATCAATAGGATCTTCTCCCTTTTTCCTTTGGAGGATCTCCACAACATACACTTCTGTTACAACTCCTGTGAAATAATCTGCTCAATAGAAAGAATTATTTAGATCTATATTAACTAAAATGCACGAATAGTGATTTATATTCCTCTATCTTCATTATCATAATTTACTTTCCTCCAGTCCAGCCATCCTTTATAATAATTGACACCCTATTTCCTTATCCTATGAAGTCTCAGGGCAGGGACAATGTCTGTTTATCAATACAGTGAGTAATATGCAAGGATCCTACATGTGATTGAAATACACATTAATGCCTTCAGGCATTATTAAGCGTAAAAAAAAAAGAGCTGAAAATAACTCATGGAATTAAGATAGAAAAAGACAAGGTTGCAGTCTTATGAAGCAACCCAAGAAAAGAAGATGTTTGACTCATGAAGGTTTCAGGAACATAAACACAGATTTTTATTGGTTTTGGATGACTTGTAAGTGGCTCAGAACAGACTGGGAGAACAGAACTGGCAGGTTACAATGCACTTCCTTTCCCAGATGACATTAACCCTATCTTCTCACTCCTCCTTACAAGCAGTACACTTCATATTTCAAACCCATTAACTTTGTTAACATGAAATTTGAAATCCTTGAGCACACTTGCAAACCAAAGCCATAAACACTTCAAACAAATGTGCATCCTAAATACTCTCCAGCAGAACTCAGAAAAGCAGCAGTAGTCTGTGCTCACAGTCTCACAGTCTGTGCTCCCCATTCTTTTGGTGTTATCTATGCTACAGATTCTCACACTTACACCACCAGTGCTCTCCAGTACAGAAGCAGAAGGAGCATGACTGTTTCTCACTTCAGGATGACAACTGTGCCAGGCAAACATTAGAATGCAAACCATGACATCATGACACTAAAACCAAAGCAGTTACAGCAGTGTGAAAAAACAACCTTATAGAAAAAGTTCAGGCTTGGACTGTTCATGTCATTTGGTTATCTACGGAATCGAGACACAGACAAATTACAATCAGATATGCTGGCACACTAATGTAAAAAATATTTGCCACTACTCTGCAGCAGATACTCACGTACACGCTCCAGAAACAAGTTATATCACATTCAGGGCAGAAGCATGTCTCCAAACTGTTACTGTAAAATGATACACTAAGTTTACATCCCCTCGTAATATGTTAATGTGCTTTCACCTAAAGTGACATCTTTTAAATGATGGAATTATGAAAATTGAGATACTCGCTGGAAAGCTTGCAACTCTCCCAGAGGAATATCATCTTTCAAGTCTTGAAAAGCACAATTAAGAAACCTGGACAGATCTAAAGGCAGAGCTGGGAGATTTTCATTAGTAACCTTAGAAAGATTAACAGATGATTTTGGTTTCCAAGTACAACCCAAGAATAATGTCCATCAGTCTGGTAAAAGGGCTACAGGGTCACATCGACATCATGTAACTTTAAATCGTTGGTTATTGATGAAACAGAGTCACTGCTCCGCTTCAGAAAAGCAGACCTATTATAACTAGACTTCAAAAAAGAAAAAAAAAAGGCAACAACTGACACATAAAGGACCTCTAGGAACAGATTTTCAAACACTCCCATAGACTTTATTTGAAAAGTCAGGTGCTCAGAAGAGCTGAAAATCAGTCCAGCAAACCACATTCAAAGATTCCAACCTGCTCTAAAAATTTTATGACTAGATTGGAAAAATGGTGTGAAGATACAATCTCTCATGTTACTAAAAGTGCAGCCACTTCCCACACTAGAAGAGAGGAAATTTATGTAACATGGTCTTGACAGTTATTCCAGTAGGAAACTGGGACTGATGGGCTCTGCCGCTGGCTAAACAGGACAATTCCTCCTACACAGGCAGACTCACTAATAGTTCAGCATCAGTCTCCTACACCCTACATCACCACCGAACTGTTCCTATTCTTTCTTCAAGATGTTTTATTGATCTCTCTTGACATCTTCTGAAATTTGATCAGAACTACACACAACACTTCCTATGGACCTTTACTAGACTTTGATTCCAGCATGACCAGATCTAGTCCCTAGGCTTGAAACTAAAGATAAATAATTTATAGCACCTCATTAACTGGGAAATAAGGTGAAATATCAGGTTTTATACAACCAAAAAACACAAAGCATTATAGGTATGTGGTTTTGCTTTGTTAAGAAGAGGATAAAATCCATTGGCAGAAGACACACTTGGATCCAAGCCCGACTGCCTGTTCAAAATGATGGAGGCATATCTAGCCTTCCAATCAATTTTGTCTGTCCCGTGGGCAACTCTGCCAATAAGATGACTATGTTGTTTCTTTTAAAACTTCGTAACAGAGGCTCCTTAGCAAGATCTGTTTCTTCATGATTCATACTTTCTAAATATATTTTAAAACATCTATTTTAACGTGCCTGGTTCTGCTTTCTCTGGGCTCCATTAGAGGCCATACTGTGTTTTACACTAAATGGTGACAGGTCTATTGCCTTGAGAGCACATTGCTCAAAGTTGCATTTACCTCAAATAAACAGGAGCCAATGTCTGTACCAGATGAGATCAGCAGAGCAAAAGCCATTAGTAAAATATTTTCAAGCACATACCCCAATATGCATTTATTTATAAACGATATATATATGAATTACTGAATTATTAAAAATAATATACTGTTGT
>JAAGNO010021415.1:124446-191322 GCA_033439905.1 Ceryle rudis | reverse complement strand
GACCAGGGAGGGATAACAGCCCGTATACGTATCACTATAAAACTGAGGGATCGCGAGGGTCAGTCTCTTCTTCAATGACCGAGGAAGACTCCATCCATTCTGCCTTCAATCCTGATCCCTGTGTTCCTGAATCCAGTACCAGAATCCAGCTCTTGAATCTGGTTCCTGTCTGCCACTGAGTCCAGTCTGGGACTTCCCCAGGGCCTGCTCCACAGCATCAGGGGCGATGGTGATGTAATTACCATCGGGGCAATGGGGCTTTATATTCGTTCTGTATATATGCCATTTTATTAATATTTTTCTCATTCAAGTTATTCTAGTTTCCTTTTCTAATCGCTCAGTCTCTCTCCCTTATTCCCTTTCTCTATCCCTTTGGGGAGGGTGGGGGGTTAACAGAGAGCATCTGTTATAGGCCTTGTGCATGGCCCTGACCCTAAATCCTGACAAACAGTTACTTTTGAATGTAGATAGCTTACAACAGAGTTGGGGGACAGGGGTAAGGAAGGAAGAAAACAAATTGTTGGAAAGAAATAGCAAGCAGTGAGTTCAGACTACAGGAGGAAAAATTCTTCCCATTTAAAAAAAACCCAGAACAACCCATGTTGGCAGCTTTGAGCTCCTGGAACAAATCATGGAAATGGTAATAAAGCAAACTGTAGGTCTGGTAAAACTATAAAGACAAATAACACTTAAAGACACAATAACAGCAGCCATACTGGGTCAGACCAAGGGTTCATCTGGGCCAATATTGTGTGTTTCTAGCTGATCTCTAGGGAAAGTTAGGAACAAGACAAGCACATATGATATGTTCCCTCTGCTCTCTCCCAAATGTTTTCAGTTCAAGTGACTTTCTGACCTGTGTGTCATTTCTGTGTGTTTATTAATGCCCAGCAGACTTCTCTTTCAATACTTGTCCAGACTATGGCATAGTGTGTATACAAGAGGAACCTTAATCCTGCCATTTCTGGTTTTCTGAGTGCTGGATTTTTCAACTCAATTCCCTTTCAATGTAGGCTTAAAAAAAAAAGATTATTTTTTTTCCGTCCATTCATGCACCTCTAACAGATTTGGATGGCACTCTCCCAGCTCCAGGAATTTGATACTTTTCTTTTACTTACCTCTTGAATCCCTGAAGTCTATGTGGCTTGGTGGGTAGTGTTTGCAAAGCCTCTCCATTATCTGCTTGTAGTGCATAAGCCTGTGTAAAGGTCTGAGAAGAAAGGTATTGAGAGGCAAGTAGCAGACTTTCTGTAGCTCGAAATCCCTGCAAAAGGTCTCCAGCTTGCGAGAGTTCTTGATCCCATTCTCCAACTCAATTAAAATCTCATTGTGCTTCCACAGGTGAATTGTCAGTTGCTTATAGGCACAAAGAAAGAAAAAGCATGTGGTAGAGCTATTAGCAATCACTGTGAGACATGACTCAGCCCAAACCTATTCCAGTAAAAAAATGCAACTAGCACAGCAGTTGGGAGTTTGCAAACAAAACCACTGTACAACATGATGCTCTGATATTCACTTGAAAAGGAAAAATGGCATCACTCATTTGAATGACATCCCCTATCCCACTCCCTCTGCACTCCCTGTGCAACAAAGATACGTGCGTAAACAAAACTAAGTCTGATATCAGGGAGAAATCCAAAGGTGAGGACATGACATGAACATAGCTCATGCAAGTAGGTGTAAGGAGAGACAACGCAGAGCTAGGAAACAAAATGTCATTTTCTAGGAGGATTAAGGTATTTAGTTGCCCCGGACCCTCAGGTGCTTCCGGGGAACAGAGATGCAGGCAAATGGACTTCTAGTGCTTCTGCTCCCTCGTTATTAATGAGAAGTTGCATCTCCTGGGAATTTGAAACAAATGCAGAACTAGAGGAGTTGTCCAACAGAAATGTCCATTTTAGAGTTCTTCATCCTCTTCTCCTTAGTGCAGTCTCTAAGATGATCCCACTGGTAGCAGGGGAGTTACACACCAGCAAGTGAATGAGGTTTTCATGAAATACGTAACTTCGTTTAGGTCCCCGTATCCCAGGCATTCACAATTCCCATTTAAAACAATTTGGCAGTATTTTTTTGTTTTTGAACAATTAACACAAGGTCTTCATTTGTGTTTTGGAGAAGGTAAACTGGTTCTCCAGGAAGCACAGAACTTCCCTGAGCAGCCAAAAAAAGTCTCCCAGTACCTTGTAGAATATTAACCAGTAACAAAAAGAAATTGAATGAGTGTGTTGAACGGACCTGAGAAGACAGTTTGGCTTAATCGAAAGCTTGTGCTTTTTGACACATTTCCAATCAACTGTCTCACTCCTGTGATTTGTGACATCCTTATCAGAAATATACCTTCCTTAGAGCCAAGCCTCTTCCTCCACACGCTGCGTATTCATTTCACAAGCCTGTAACTTGGGCAGACACAGCAGACCCTCTGGACTGCTACAGAGGCTGCCCATTCATTACTTGCTCTTAACTGGTCTCCTATGCTAATTAAACAAGGCGTGTCAGTTTTCAGGTCTTTTAATAGGTCTCATAAATATGTAGAGTTTTAACTAACTTCATTGATTCATGTTCAGTTCTTCAAACTGGGCTTTGTTGCCTTCCCCCAAGTATCTGTGCTTATTAGCAGTGGTGGTTCTCAAAGCAAAAAAAAACCCCAAAATCTAAAGGGAAAGGGAGAATGGTGATGGTGAAAACACACTTGACAGGTCTAAATTACAGTGAGGACTCTACACTGCCATTAAACAAGTGACACAGAAGGACCCACAGACGGTGAAGGACAGACAGTTTAATGTTGCAAGAGCAGAAGCAGAGTCTGTCAGAACCCGAGATTCCAAAACCTGTTTGTGAAAAGATGCATATGCCTTGAGAGTGGGGATGGAGGTAGGAAAGTCCCCCCTGCATTTCTTCCAGTGCTTCTGAATTATGTCGAGGGGAAAAAGCAGTTTGTGCTAAGTACACTGCAGAAGGGGTAAGGCTGCCTTACTGGTGACAAAGCTGTCTGTGCTGGGGACTGTAAATCTAGATTTCTATATTCTCTTTTTCTGATTTGCTGTACAATCACTTCCGCATCACTTAACCTCTCTCTGTCCTTCTGAAAGATAAACCTAGTACTAACGTGTATCTCGGGAGAGCTGTAAAGACTAAACTGCCCTTACCTCCAGCCAAGGACTACAAGGCTGCTCCATTTACTAACTGCAGAATGCCAAAGTGGCAATCACCAAGGAAAGACTTATCAGATAGTTTTGGAAGCACTTTGAGATCCACAGGCTGAAGGTGCAGTGCCACGTTGTGCCACACGCTGACCCGGATAGATAGCTACATCAATGAGGTGAGCTGTGTGTCATCCATCCACACTGTGAAAGTCTGCAGGGTTTTCACAAGCTCCTTGCCTGCCTTACACACTGTTTGTTCAGTAACATGGAGCATCAAAAATACTACTCTGGCCAGACTAAGAACAGATGCAAAGTTTGCTGAACATTACATCTGGATTTACAGTTCATATCTGTATTTGTGCTATGGGCTTTAAAGGGATCAAAGGCAATTATTCACATTTATTCAAACCCCTTTAATCTTAACATGGCACCGTAGTGCACAAATACAAGTTTCCCAGATCAAATCAATATCCAAGTTATGGTCACTACTCCTGCAATATCTTAACACTTGTATTTGCAGGAAGAAGCAGGCACATTTGGTATTTGAACAGTTTCTTCAGCCATACAAATTCCAATGTTTTGTCTTCTTCTTTGAAAGAAAAAAGAACTGGAAATGAAATGTTCCTGAACTTTTGTGTTTGTTGTTCCTATATTTGGAGGAGTGACTAAGGAAAGGGCGAGACAATTTAAAACCAGCTTGAAATTCTGAAATCTCAGGGGTCACCAAACGCCTGCTACTTTTATAGCATAAGCCTTGATTACACTTGGCAAAAATCACCATAAGGGGCAACATCATATGAAAGCAAAAAGCACAATAATTCTAATTCATGTCAAAGCTTAATAGTTACAGGATCATTCTTACCTTCATACTCTGAATGTTCTTTAGCATAACATCTCCAATTCTTTGGTAATCTCCTTTAATGTGAGCATTAGAGCGGCCTTCCCTGAACACAACAGAAATATCACAAACTTCAGTCATGCACTAAAAGCTCATAATCACTTATAAGCACAGAAAAGAACTCAATAGCTCATTTCTTTTCAATTCCTGACCCCCATGCTCCTTCGCTCGGGAGCGTGTGAGCAATCTTCCCGACAGACATGTAATTCCCAGGCACGGTACACCCTTCACCCAGCCTGGCTTGCACTCCTAACAACAGAGAGGGCCAGCACTTAACAGAAGGATTAGACCTTTAAAGAAAATTGCCAGTGTTTTAAAACACAACAGAGAAGGCTGGAAATGGCCTGAGAAAAAGGAAGACATTTAAATTCTACGTGGGCTTAGAGCAGGAGGATAGTTCTGTTCAGGAACAAAGACTGTACCCTGGCACAGGAACCCCAGGTGCTCCTTCTCTGAAAAGCTTTCTGCTTCCATAAGGGACAGTGGGACCAAAAAAAAAATATAAAAAAGAATAAATCCATCCAGCATATCAGTTTGACTCAGAAATGTTACATACTGGCAGGAATTTTCTTTTACTATGTCACTTTTGGTATTAAAAATGCAAACTGCTCCCTCCCACCCAGCCAGCTGCACTTGGGTGGGTGCTTCATGTGGGAGAAACCCAGTTCCTGATGAAAGAGATATTCCTGCTTCTAAACCCATGTGCGAGACAGGCAGGCAGGGATACCACACTGGGACTGAATCTAAACATATCTTTTAGACAACACAGGAGAAAAACTCATGAATATAAGAACCTAACTGTGGCAGATCTTTTCCAACCAAGTCGGATTTTCAAAAGAAAATCATTAAGGGGGAGTGTGGGGAGAATAACTGTCCCCCTCCCCTTTCCAACTTCTGATATGCATCCAAGTACCCCTCAGCATGGCTTTTTACATGCTGTCCTCGACTTTTAAATTCAGTTGAACTCCCACATCAGAGCACTGGGAGACAGATCCAGTCCGGGTAATGCAACTGCAATTCAGTCAAAGAAATGCACTGCCTTGGAAGGGGACAGAAATATAATCAAGCTTTAAGTGAGCCCAGGGATAACAGGACCTCTGTTTTGTGTTAGCCCTAAATGGATATGTCAGTTTTCATCCACCTGGTCCACACTTCTAAGAAAATTCTGTGTGCAGTGAAGGAATAAATAGACAAGCAGGTGGTAAATCTCTCCTTTCCTTTGTATCAGCAACTTAGCCAGAGAGGTCCCACACTCGCCAAATTACAGTGGGTGCAGCTGTTCTTGGGAACATGCTTTCACTGACAAGACATACAAGATTTTAATTGTTTTAAAAAATCCATATTATTACATGAATATATGAATATTCAGACTTTTTTTTTTTTTTTTGTAAAGTTAAACATGGTTATGTTCATGCTGGATAATCTCTCTACATGCTTTTCTAATTGAGAAATGTTGAGGGCACACAGTAACATCTCCCATTTTATCCTTCAACAGACATAGAGACTCAGCTGATAAAGAAGAGATTGCTCCATATTCATTTGAACAATAGCCAGTTTCATAGTCTGTCTTTAGTTATTTCCTATTGTGTTAAGTCTCCCAGGCACTCACATGCTTATTTAAGTGAGAAAAATACAGTTCTCAACAAGACGACTTATGTTCCTTCTAAACCCAAAGGTTACACTGGGGTAGGAAGCTGGGTTGTGTCAATGGTAACTTTAATTAACATTGACAGGTTTGCAAAAGCACTGCACTATAGAAACACTGCCATAGTCCAAATATGCCCAAGAAATGGTCTATATTGGAAGGAACTGCAGAAGGATGTGCAGATGTTACGACAGTTTCTACACTACCTGAGGATAAAAGTTAAATTTCTGTCTCCAGGAAGCCTCTGTCTGTCAAGTCATCTCCCCTCTATGCTGTTCCCTGTCTTTCCCTTCCCCCACATCCTATCCATCTAGCAGCTCTCCCCACTGAGATTTCCTCTGAGAGGTTGTAAATAAAACTTTCTGGCCACTAAAGCTCTGCTCAAAGTGGCGCCTACCAAAGTACCCCTAACTGAGAACCACAACCATTTGAAGTCCAAGGCAGTAGCACTGCACTGTCAGGAAGCAGGAGAAAGTCTCCCTCCACCCATGCAGCCAGCATGCAGCATCCCATCCCAAACGGTTCACGCTGCGCCACTGCACACAATCCCTGAATGTCAAAGCCAGATGAATTTATGCTTCTGCCAGTAACGACATGGTGTTTGGTAATTATCTCTAGAAGAATTCTTGCTTTATGTGTCATACTCTAACTCCTGGCATTGCCTGGATCCTTTTTTTATGTCTCTACATTTGATTTAATCTAATGGATTTCAGCAGTTTGGTACCTTTCTGATTTACCGCCAAGATAAATATTAAGTACATCATTACAGACCACTATTTCTAAACAGAAATTGCTTTTCTGATCACAAGGCTACAGTACAGGTTGGCTGGAACACTCGGTGCAAATTTATTATCTACTAGCTAGCTACTCGAAGGTGACCCCAAGCCTACCAAAGCCAAAGTGAGTGCCTCCACAAACTTTGTGAACTTCAGCTAGTATTTAGTGCAGTTGTTCACTGAACAGTCAGGTCTTTGTTTCCTAAAAGTCGACCCCCTGGCCCCTCTTCAGCACAGCCAGCATTAACTGCTTGCACAGCATCTCATCACATCCGTCACACATAAAACATCAGGAACAATCTTCTTCATTGGCTTTGGCCAAAGAGTGGTCCACTGTTTTGTTTGGTTTTTTTTAAAGACAGTTTGAGGACTTTCAAATCTTACTCTGCATCTTGGCTGAGTGACAAAGAGGGAGAGAAGGAGATTTCTCAAAAGCAACAGCATCTTTCTAGCTGCTGGATGAACAGTGAAGAGCTAAATTGTACCAGAGCCTTTAGCCCAGCCCAACCGAGACAACCTGTGCTGCTGGCAGATGTGTACTGTTGGAAGAAATAAAACTCTAAGAAAATCCAGAAATGTGATAGCCGGGTATGGCTGGAACAAGGAGCAATCCTCCTTGCTTTGGTTATTTATTTCCACACAAATGGTGTCTATTGCAACAGAGAGGGTTTTCCTGCTAGGGATGGTGCACACGCATGTTGGTTGTGATGCAGAGGGGCAGAGAAAGCTGAAGTTGGGCTCGGGGGAACACAATGGCTTCACATTTGCTTCCTAAACCCCATCCTCCACCACTCCACCCTAGCTGGGGTGCTGGGACTCAACAGTATCCCCTATGCTACACTACCCTCTCCCCCAGCTCCTCAACATGCATGTCCCAAGTAAACAAGAAGAAAAGAAATTCCAAGAAAAGAGCATCCAAATACACAGAATATTAAAATAAAAACCAAACACCCCACCCATCAGATGGTGTCTTACTGCTTCACCAACCCAAAGCACAGCAGTAAGAGAGGAGAGCTCTCCCTGCGGCGTATGTTTTAAATAACAACACACAGCTTGCTGGGGTGGGGGAAGAAGCTGCTCATTTGTTGTGCATCAATGGCCAAATTGTTCTTAGTCCTTGTTTTCATGGGTCACTGTTTGAACATAGTATCTATCTGCTAGTGACAAGAGACAGAGCTCAGGGACTAGGTTCTCAAAAATTTTCAGCAGGACCTGATTGATGACCCCCACCTCCATAGAAGGTGTAGGAGCTGCTTTCCTCACACATAATGTGCCCTCACCTCACTGATCTCCACTGTGAGGAGGTCTAAAGCCACTGAAAATCATGCTAAATAGTGGAGATACTATTATATAAGCAGCTCATTTCCCATTCTTCTCCAAAGAGTTCCTCCTTTTTACAGTAATAAAAGGGTACAATTGCAAGCAAAGAGGAGAAGATCGACTTCTATACTTCATAAGAAACTCAGATGCTATCCTATATGTTACTAGAAGTGGCCACCACCCCGACTTAGAGGGATTATGCGAGCAGCTATGTTGGATTTTCAAATTACATAAACTTCTCAGTGTACACCATTGAAAAATTAACAGAAAGAAATCTCAAGTCAGCCCATACTATCCTCAGTCATCCAGGAATGGTTGTAGAAGGAACAGAAACTTCATGGAGATGATGGGAAAGCAAAGGAGAGAAAGATACCTGAACAGAAATATTCCTTTTTTTCCCAGGTGAACATAAAAAAACCTTGATTGCAGCCCTTCAGTTGCAGAAAAAAAAATAAAAATCAATTGCAGCAAATGATGTTTACAGCGTGTCATCTGCTGTTACCTGCTCAGGAACAGCATCTCCCTTCTGGATACTATAGCTCGTCTTTGAGCAGTTAGACGTTTCTGACTTTTTGAGACTATTATTAACAAAGTTCTAATATTAAGAAATACCTTAAACATTCCCTATTGCAGCTGCCTTTTAAATATGAGCAACATTTTGTAACTGGAAGAGTCAATAAAAGCAAAACACCCTTTTCCTTGCTCACACCCAGGTTTTTACAGTGCCCTGCCCATTCCAGCTGATTCTGCAGCTGTCCTTTCACAAGTAAGTGGTGCACAAAACACTGCTCAGAGCCTCCACAATGTACTGCTGAAGCCACCAGAGCTTCCCAGAGTCCCACCAAGCCTTTCAGAGTGTGCACATATTTAAAGACTATCCCTGGTGTGGGACAAACCCCATCTCCAGCAAGCATGCATCAGTAATGCTTTTAAATGGTAAGAGATCATGGAGCAAGTAACACCATTGCATGGAAATACACTGAAAGCAACATAGCTTGCCTTGGTACCTCCTCAGAGCTGACCCTGGGCACATCCTGCCAGGAGACCACAGAGATGAACTTATCGTGTCTCTGGCCACAGTGACAAATGGATCCCACACAAGCTATTTCTCTCCTACCATTTCAAATCCCTTTGGGTGTAGCATGGCTTTAATCCCCAGAAGTACCCAAAAGGGCCTTCAGCAATGTAAACACAGACACTTTCAAAACTGTCCTCTTCATCCCCCTTCACTAGGTGTGCAGAGCCAGCTGAACACCAGCACTCTTGCACATTTGAGGAGGCAGATAAGGATGGCTGCCTTGTTTACATTCATGGTTCATTAGGCTGCTCTTCCTGACCACAAGTACTACTTCCCAAACAAAAAGTGGTTAATAAAGCAACACTTAGCTCATCTTCCTACACTTCCCTGAGTGCTTCTTATTACAGGTTTTGAAACTGTCTTCCATGGATTCTGATTGAGCCTTCTCCTTTCATATGCTAAGATCTAAGAGGTTTTCTCTTTCGAATTACCAGCTGAACATTTCCCAGCCACATCTGTTAGTACTGAATAGCAGCTTTCCTCAGAAGTGCCTGTGAACAGGGAGTCAAACTGCTGGCTTCTCTGGGAGAAGATAAGCCTGCCTTCATTTCTGGAAAGTACGTAATGCTTTTTCTTCCTAACACATGGATAAGGCCCAAAACACAGATTCACACTACCCAATAGGGCTTCTTGGGGCAGAAATGGCTATCCTGGCTTGCCTGGGCATTGCTCTCTGCTGTCCTTAGTGGTTGACAATGGGAGGAAACTTATGGTTCTTTATTTGCTACTTTCTGTCACAATTTACAGCAACCAGTATGGAAACTTTTAATACAAACATTTAAAGGGGTGTGGGAAGATGAGTTCATTTTTTTTGACTGGAAAACAGTGCCTGTGGCCCAAACTAACAGCCTACTAAACAGCTTACATAATGAAGAAGCAAAACCAAACCAACTTCTCTGATTCAACTGGCCAGATGCTAATGGAATGCACCACGCTCTGCCTGCACTGCCCATACCTCCTCCTAAAATCTCTCAGGCCCTGGGAAATAGGAGCCAGCTTTCACTCACTGAGATACGCCTCCTGTATTTTCTCTCAGCAAAAACGGTTGGAAACTCCTGGCACTGCACCCAAAGCCTTGCTGAGGGGCAACCTGGGTGAGTCCTAGTAGCCCCAGATGCATAAGTGCCAGACACAGCTCTCCTGGCACTTGATAACAGGACAGCCTGACACGCACCGTTCCATCTCCCACTTCAGGCACTCCTCCCTTGCTGCATGGAAGGGCAGAGACTCATGTCTGCCTGCATCCACCTAAGGTGGTCCTACCTGTCCTCAAACCACAGGGCCTCTAGTGGGGTATTTTCACTTGGTCCCAGGAATGCGGTCAGTCTTGTGAACAGAGGGCTCAGCATAGTCAGGGCAACCAGGGGACTCATGGGCTGCTTCGCTGGCCCTGTAACAGCAGGCAGGGCAGAAAACATCCAGCAGAGCATGGTATGACTGATCTTAGGATACTGTACCATAAAACCACCAGAAATCTGCTCAGTTTTGTGGCCGGAAAGAAAGTCTGGCTGTGAAAAATACAAAAACTTCCTCTAATCTGTGGTTGGCTACTGGTATCAGTATCAATTCACGTCTTGTTAAAAACTTTTATCACTATGCGCTAGACACTGAGATGTGCTGCTCTCACAAAATGGCATACTAAAGAGAGAAATAGGTGAATCGTGTAAAGAAACAAATCAGATCTGCTGAAACCTATAACTGGGTCAAAAGGATACCAGCCCTTAAGATGTTCAGCAGCAAAGAGCCTGCCTTTGATGGCAGATTCGAACAGTTCAAAAGCACTCGAGCAAGCTACAAAAGCTTTGAATAATGTGCACAACCTGAGTTTCTTTGAGCCAAATACTAAAAGTCTGTAGATGTTTTAACAAATTAAAAGCACAGAGCCATCTAACAATTGTTACTTGCGATCCTCTCCTGGCCTTGCTCTCCTCACAGCAATTTTTGCAGAGCATCAACTTCAACGTGATCCAAGTCCTAAGAGACCAGGGAAAGGCATCCCATAAGAGCTTCCAGCACGCAACATGAAGTTAAACACATCTTAGACAAACACACTCCTATCTAGGCAGAGAGAGCAGGCTGAGCTGCACTTTACGTTGATAAACCCCAGCATCCTATTCACTAGGGAAACACAGAGGACTGGTTGCTGGAGGCTCTTCCTCTAAGAAAAGCTCCCACAGCCCACCTGGGTATCTAGGTGTTTCCAGTAGCTTGATGAAATCCACAGTTCTTTCGTTCAAAGGTCCTTTTTGCATGGGACACGCCACCCCCTGACAAAAGCAGAGCATGCTCAAGTCTCAGGACAAGCATCCCACCTTCCTCCCCCACTCCTGGAAATTTCAAAGAGCTGACACGGAGTGTCAGAATTAAATGAGTTGGCTGGGATCCTGCCCACATGTGCCTGCAGCAGTGCCAGCAGCTCAGGCCAGTGCACGAGGAGCTGCTGTAGAGGCCAGGCAGTGCTCTGCACTGAACACAGCCCAAACCACCCAGGGCCAAAGACAGAGCTACAACTGCGGCAGGACGGATGTTGGGCTAAGCGACCTTGACCACACTGCTGAAGAAGCTCCCTACCACACTCCACCAGCTGCTTCTTCTACGTGCTGAGTGGCTGTTTATTTTTGTCACTCGCTGTTTAATTAAACAGTAATCTCTACAGGATAGAGTTTGTTGCTTGCAGCTTATCTCAGCATCTGTGGCAGTATATGAAAACACCAACACCTCCAAAATAACACCTGCCAGCAAATCCACCTCTCTTCTTAAGGCACGTATTCAAATCTTCCAGAACTTTTAAAACAAACACCATCTACAACAGTGGTATTATGTTAGGCAAACCCATGTTGTTGGTTGCAAACTAGATGCAGACCAGAGGCAGGAACGTAACTGCTTTTCTGTCAAGTGAATCAGAGCAGCCGTAGAAAATTTCCAGTGGCTTTATGCTAACTGTAAAAGGACATGCAATAGCTGAGCTGACAAAGTCAAAATGAGGTGTCCAGCTGCGACAAAGTTACCTCAGCGGAATATTTTTGAACAAATTTGGATTGCAAAGTAACTCCATAGCAGATCAGCACTTTGTATCATAGGGTAACTTCAGTTTAAGTATCTATTAGGAGCCTTAAACTGAGGTTTACCACTCTCTGAAACCATAGCCTTAGGACACAAGGGAAAGCTGGAGAACAAAAGGCTTACTCAGCTCTAGAAGCAGGTAACTGAAAAGGAGAAACAAAATAAACCCATGGGAAGTCCTTAAAGACTAAATTTTCTTTCTTTTCTTTCTTTCTTTTAACATACTTCCCCCCACTTACTACCATGCCACCTTTCCACAGCAGGCTGTTATGGCAGAATCATCCAATTTTTGAAAAGCATCACACCTAACAGGAGGTTGGCATCCACCTGTAATGCCACCAGCAACCAGAAGGATATAGGGGTAATGTCTTTTTCAACATATGACCCAGGAATCAGCACCTAGCAAGCTCACTAGGTGAGATTGTCTAACAGAGAGCAGAACTTGGCCCTCTACTAACCATATACATTTTCCTTTTCTCATCACACACCCTTAACCCCAACCAGTTGGAGATTAACCCCAACTACTGTTAATCCTACCCCACAGTTGGAGAAACAATCACTATAACATTTGAAAGAGCCTTCTTGGATTACCTGCAATAAATGTTCTTTACTAGAAGGCAATTAACACCAGTAAGAATCCTAACTGGATTAAAACAGTAGCAGCCCAATGAAAAAAGGGAGATACAGGCAGAGTTGCTGTTGCAGCAGATGCCTTAGGAGTAATCTTATGTCAAGCACCAACCACAGAGTCCTGGGTGAGGATGTCAGCTCTAAGAGGCAGTATTACAATCCCCTCTTCCCAGAAAATACCTGCTAATTCTGGAACTGTGCAGGGTGGGTTTGGATAGTGCTAGGCTGCAATGTGTTGCGCTCTCATTCAATGACTTAGAACTCGAATGCTCTAAGATTGTGGGTTTGCTTTTGTTTTGATTAATTAGTTAAAGAGGCATTAAAGTGATTAGCACTCATCAAGTCTGCCTGCTCTGCTTTCACATGATTTGCCATTGTCACTTTTCTAATTGAGAAGGAAACGCTAGGCTCCCAGAACCAAAGATAAACTACCAAAAAATGCCTACACAGAGTATGACAAGCTGGTCCAGACAGGTCTAATTGGAACAAGGAGAGGGCTTCTCTGTCCTGCCTCTGCTTAGGTATCTGTGGTCAAATGAAGCGAGTTAAAAGTCCTGCCAGTGAAGAATTACTCGCTTCATAGCTATTTCACAAAAATACCCTGTTTTACTGTCAATATTGTGCTAAGGGTAGATAATTTTTAAGCCCACTGTCCTCTTCCAACACTTTTTCAAGTTGCAGAGTGCACTATAGAGTGTTAAAGCTGTGGTGCTGCAGAATGGGAAGCTGGTCTCTGAAATCCATCCCAGCCTACACCTATTTGACAGACACTCTCCCTCTTTATTACCGGTGAAACTTGCTCGCAACGTGCATTTCAGAAGAGCTGCCATATAGAAAGACTGACATTTGGCAAGAGAAAGCTTCATTCAGAATTCTGATCACATTTGCGTATGTCTGTACCTGAGTGAGATATCTGAACAAGTTTGTTGAGTAAACACAAACAAAGCAGGAGTCAATAGACTGTTTGTTAATAACCAACATCTGTGACTTCTACTGACAAATCACTACAGGAGATCACAAAACGGTTAGCAAAAAGTGAATGCAAAAAGGCTAAACTGCATTAAATAACACGGCTAAATAACAAACAACAATCTTACCAAAGAGCAAGTCTCTGCTCAATTTCCTTGAGAAAACCAGTGTGAAATTTGTGCAAAGGTTCGAAGTTGGAGAAAATGAGATTTTTCAGAGTTTCAGGCATGCAATCCTCTTTACTCACTGCACTCTGAAACCACTACAAAGAAAAAAGAAGCAAAATTATCAGGGAGTGGAATGCAGCAGGTATAATCATTTGCTGTCTTTACACACCTAACCCAAAAAGGACCTTATTTATCTGGCACTAGGAATACGAACAGCCCAGGCTACCCCCTGACGTTCCTCCATGTTGAACTGGTGCTCTTATCAGCGGTCAGGCCCTCCATAGTTAAAAAAGAAACTTCCTTCCCCTTTGCCATCACTGATCAAATCTTGAAAATTCTTTTCAAGTCTGAACTGGTTGGTCAATACAGACTGAATTTGCAAATGCTGTAAGTGAAGAGAAAAAGTACTGCAATACTTGCAACACTCGCAAACACTCCAGCAAAAACAAAAAACATGCTCTGCATTTTCTTCTGCTGAGTTCTGTTTGACATCCCTTTGACAGGAGTTGGTACAGTGAAGCACTCAAGCCCATGTTGCTGTGTGGTGATAGAGAACATCGCACACTTTATGGAGTGAACAAGTGGAAGGATAGTACTTTGCACTTCCAAGAAAAGATGCTATTAGCAGAAAATTGGAATATCAGTGACAAACACTGTTAAGACTGCAGCAGGCTCCTGCTCATTTTGGCTCCATAGTCTCTTTATTTCTATTTCTTTCTTTCTCTATTTTCTCATAGACCTACAGGTGATATAAAGCCATAGGACTAGAGGGCTTGCTAAGGTGGCACAGACTATTATCTTTAACATGGTAACACTTCTCCCTCCTCACTGCCCTGAGGGTTCCAGCTATCTATGTTTGACTTCCAGCAGTGCCTAGAAGGCTGTTGGGACCACAGAAGGCTGTTAGAAAAGTCCTGATTGACACTGCATCAGCTGCAGCTGACACAGATCTGGGATGAAGGGAGATCCTCACAAGCCTCCCTCTCGCCACTTTATTTCTGCACTGAGCAGAGCTAAGATTGAAGAACTGCACACCTACTGAATCTCAAAATTCATGCATGATACTTGTTCCTTCTACCTTTTCCAAAGATGCTGGCTACTTGTTCACTGTCAATGGCCTCCTGGACCAGTCATCTGTGGAGCACAGCTGATGGGCCTGACGTGTGCCTCCTGGTGGCACAGCAAATTTGCCTACCACAAGAATAAAAGGCCAGCATGGGAAATAACGTTTAGCTCTGAAGAACTAAAATTTCTGTTTCTGCAGCCACTGGGTGAAATAGAAGATGAAAACAGTGTATCTGCTGTTGACACTGCAGCCACGACCACCATCCCACAGAACCCAGCCTCCTCTCTTGTTGGCCTAGCTTCCCAGAAAACCAAGGTAAGTAGGCAGTGGAGCCACAGCTATCTTGCTGCTTGCAGCAACCACGCTGCTCCAGCCTACACTGGATATGTCTGAGCTGGCATCAGATCAACTGCATCTGCCATGTGGGCTCCTGGAACAGATGAGAAGTTGGGGAGAAGGTGTCTCTCTCCGTTTCCCAGCTGGTAGCAACAGACTCTTCCCTGCAGCATGTACTCCTTACCACAACACTCAACGCAGGAGGTGGCAATTCACCTCATGGAGTTTCACAGACTGGGCGATGAAAGAGTTGGAAGGTCTGGAGCTATCAGCCCTGCTGAAATACCATGAGGGGTGTTGGACTTAGTGCCCTTTTACAGACAATTGTTATTTAAGGCACCATCTTGTGCACATTACTCTTGGAAGTTAAACAAGACCGTCGGTGTGTGTGCAAGGCAGGCATGTATTTGCCTTGGTGATTTTAACAATCACACTCTGATCAGATGCTGCAGGTTAATGACTCGTTTAACAGGCAGTTTCACTTGTTGAAAAATCAGAATCATTCAAATAGGTGCTCCACTATATTTCAAGTTAAATGGAGGGCATCTAATCCAGGAGAAAACATTTATATGTCCCCCTAGGGAGCTACTTCAGTTTTAAGAGAAGTCATTGAAAACCCACAGGCATTTTTAGTAATTACAACCACAGAGTACGAGAGCAAGAAAAAATAACTGAACTGTGTCCCAAGTTCCTCAACCTGATACAGTTTCACAGTGCATGTTACTAACCACAGTGCAAATCTCTACTCTCTGCTTTTTGTGTTATTTCCTCCCTAGAGCTGTACTCCTGCGCACTGCGGAGAAAACCCACAGTGCAGAATAGAAAAGTAGCACGGAAAAGCCCAGATGTTAAATGGAGCAGATGAAATACTACTGTGGACTAGAGCTTCACATGTTTCATGAGTAATGCTAAAGTAAACATACCGATGTGATGACTTCAAGGTCCTTCAGGTATGTTCGTTCTGTGGTTGCTACTTCTTTAGCAATGAAGTAAGCTTTCTCAGTTGGGAATCTCTGAAAATTGCAAACACGTTAGGTTTTCATCTGCTTTTATGGAGCTGCTTTTTGAAGAAAAAAACTGCAGACAGCAATCACCAAGAGAGTTACAAACTAGTGACCCTTGCTTCTGGTTACTGTGACTCATGCTTGAATGTTTCTAAGCCCTGAAAACAATTCTTCCTTGAGAACACAAGAGAAGAAGTGCTTTCTATGGGTTCTTGTGAGGAATGTTTTCTGACAGTTTCTGTGGTTTCTACAGCTTTGAGATGCTGATGTTTCTTTCAGTTTATTCCACACATCTGGAGAAGGGCATACTCTGAAGTTCACAAAGAAATTCTTTGCAAGCTAGGTAACGACTGGAAACAAATTTGACAAATGTCAAATTTGACAAAATGACAACAATTAGTGCTGATTATAAGCTTCACTGTCAAGATAAGAATCTACAGTAAAAGTATTTGTTAAAAAATAAATAAAAACCAAATTCAAACCTATAAGATTTTCCCAGTGTGTCTGGACAACTTAACAGTGAGACAGCGAAGGATTTCAGTGTAAGCTACAGATTTCAAATTTCATGAAAACAATGCCCAGATCCTCCTGTGCTACCCAAGAGGCAAAACTGGGTTTGACTTCAATACTGAGGAGCCAAAGGATGTCAATTGACCTTGCTCTGTGTTGTTCAAGAAGCAAAAAGGAAGAGCAAAACATCTATAGAAATTTCACTTGTGTTTCCTCCCTGAAGATCAATGACACAGAGGATGCACTAGAAAGGGACCCAAGAGGAGACTGTGGGGGCATTTCCTAGTCAATAGCAATTCGATAGGAACTATCATCGGCTGGTATTTACAGCAGTCACTGGCGGCTGTAACTTGAACTGACATAGAGCATCATGAGTCTATCGACTGATTCTTGGCTTTCCTTTTCCTCAAATTTCTCTCACATATCTTGCTAACTACACACAGCGTGAAAAGTGATGATCTTCCCACTTTCCAGGAAAGCCATCCGAGTTCCTACCTTCTTCCTCCTGAGATGCTGAAGCTCAGGAGAAAAAGAAGGTGACAGAAGAGCAACCCCCTCTCACCCTGCAGCGCAGGAAAGATGAGCCAGCAGGCATCCAGAACACCCTGGCTCAGACAGAATCACTTCTGTCTTCAAAGCAGTTTTGGATGTGATGCTCCCTTATGGCTCCCATGATGAAGCTGAGCCAAACATTCCCAGCTGAACACTGAAGACTGTGGCTCAGAGAGAGCATTTTTTAATTCTACAACCACATGCTCCCAGTGGTGCTCCCAGCAGAGACAGACTGGAGATCCTGAGTGGGACACTCCTGCACAAGCTCAATGTTGTTCCTTTTCCTTCTGTCACCTGGAAATTTTTGCTCCAGTAATAGATTGGAGTTGACTCTTTTGTTACAACAAACTACCAAACTCCACTCCTTAAAAAAGAAGCTAGATTTATAGGAGGTCTTAAGGTTGCAACCAATAGGACTGGCCCAGATTTATCCCACGTTAACCTTAGGGACATGGAGCTACCTATCTTCCCTCTGCCACTTAAACAGGAGCTGGGGCCCCTAACTCCTGCACCTCTGTTCAAGAGAATGTATCCAGCTGCAGCAGTTCTATGGTTCTGGCCTGACCCACTCCAAACTGTGAGTTTGCTCTTGGACACACTGTGACTGAGAACAGCAGATAGGAAGGGACCAAATGCAAGTTATCTGTGTGGATCTATGACAAAGAAGCTGCAGGAGATCTAGATATTAGTCACTTTGACAAACAGCAGTAGTTGTAACACGACATGGAGAAGAAAGCCAAGGCCAGATGCCTCTGCCGTACCTTCCTTTTGACCTCTTCCTCATCATCAGTCCTGATGCATGATGGGTCATTTAGCAAAGGGCTGATCAAGGGAGACGACTGCTTAGCATCAGGGCTCAAGTTTGGAGATAAAGACATATTTACCACCGATGGTCCTCCTTGGGAATTGATGGAAAGCTCTGAAAGGTGAGGGCTGCCAGTCAGAGAACCTGCTAAAAAAATGGTAAGAGAGAAATCAGTTAGGACAGGCTCTCTCTACAAAGCACCAAAAAGAGTTACATGCTTAAGTTGCAGCATGTGAAATTACGCTAGAAAAGACAGCCTTCAGGGTCCTCAAACTAGTCCAAATGGACCTGAAGACAGAGGAACTGCATCCACTTGCATTAGCCAAGGGACTGAAGCATTATTTTAGTTGATGAAACTGGCTGAAATTAGTGTCTCTGTAAGGAGGGAAGGGATCAAGGCATACATGACTGAGCTCTAGTATTTACTGCTAAACATCCAATTAATACCAAATTTTTCACCTTTGTAATCCACTCTATGGAAAAGAATGAATGTAACAGTAAGTCACCCTTGGAGTGCCAGTACAAGCAAAAAGTACAACTTTGAGACTCAAATCAGTACTTCTAGGGAGCTACAGGACACAAGTTAGAACAAATTTATCTACAGAGGTCTAGAGAAACAGTGACTTTTTACAGCAGTGTTGCTGCTAAGACCAGTCAGATCTAACATGAAGGGAGAAAACTACTACTTCCCCAATTTCTACGCACAACACGAGTATGTATATTATACCTTGTAGGTCTTTCCATGCTCCTCTGATTGTTTGGGATGGAAATGCTAGCATTACATTTACATAAGAAAAGCAATACTTTTAATTCACAAATCATGACAACTTTAGATTATCACAGATATAAAGTCCCATTTAATTTTGGATTAAAAAATTAAAGAATTAGACAATTAATTACACTTCCATGGATTCATATATACTGCATTAAATGTTACTGAAATTAGCATTTTGTCTTCTGGGAGGCAGCCAGTCTACTGACTGCACAAAGGGAAGAGTTTGCCAAAAATGCCCAGTGTTCTCCCGGATATCCCCTCCTCCAAACCTCTGAAAATCTAAACCTGTTTTAGAAGATGGATCTATCACGTGGAAGAAAATTTACAGCCTGTACTGTTTGGACATCATACATTAAAATCCAACCAAAAAATTTGACAAGCTCTTGATTGCCACAGTTAATAGGCCGTCAAGGATTAAATGAAACCACATACATTGCTGTATATAGTTAAGGTCAAATATATTTTACTATCTTGTGTTTATGTCCTCCCTAGATTATTATAGTTAAGTGTTCCTGCTGCTACAACACAGCGGAGATACTCCAGTAAACAGAAGCACCAATAAATATAAAATTAGGCTAGTAGTAAAACCTATTTATTTTCTGGAAGAACTCAAGATTTATTGCTAGAACATGAATGTTTTCCAGTTCCAAACCAGTTCAAGTTTGTGTCATTCCTTTGAAAAGAGAAGGAAAAAAACAAAACAATTATCAGTTTATGTAATCATGACAGTTACGTAGCCTATTATAAGTCAAAGTCAAAGTAGTATTTGTCTGAAATAATGGACTGCATTATTACAGCTAGCAAGAAAGGATTTACCAACAGTTTCACACTAAATCAACGTTCAGTGAAATTTGAGAAAATGCCACAGCTTGTTACACAAATGTCAATTTTATTGACACTAGCACAGAACTGTATACAGTGTTTTCAAAAGAAATGGAATTCATCATTGAGAAATAGTGAAACAGATTAATAGCAAGGTTGTAAGGTTAAAAGTACTTAACTCTACATTACAAAAGACATAAGAAAAGTGATATCACCTCAAATGTGGAAATAAAGAAATTCTGGCACTATGCCTGTCATACGACAGCAAATAAATGATTTGCATCTCTGTGAGAAGCTCACAGGCAGTATAGTCTAGAAGTTAAATAGCACCTATCTGTGATAGATAGATAGATAGATTGTCATACCTACCTACCTATTTATAATCCTAGATCTAACTTCTGATGTACTGGAATTTTTATCAGTACAACTCAAGTATTTCACACTATAAAATACCAAATGGACAAGGAATTAAAAAAACTTCCTAACCTACACCTGGAAGACATGACTTGGGAAAAGTATCATGGAAAGTATCACCCACAAATGTGCCTGGTGGCTTACAGCATAGAGTGTACACCCCATTGATTAAAGACTTGCACATCAATACATCACTGACATTCTCAAAGTTCTTTTGTAGCAAGTTGAAATGCTACATCTTTGCTTTTGGTATAACCTGGACATGAGCAGTGACCAAATCAGACCACCACCACCTACAAGCAAGAGCTCAGTTAGACCCCAACTGCCAATATGTTGAACAAGTGAAATTAAAGCTAGGTGTAAGAAAATAGCTTACACAAAGGCCTCAAAATGCTTTTATGTTAGTATATCCTGGGGCCTAAATACAATCAACGCAGCCATAAAAATCAACACATCGGGTGTTGTTCTGGTTAAGGTGGGAAACAAATTCATTCAGCTGTGAGAAAGTCAGTAAATCATGAAGGAATGAAAATGGAAGGTCTTCTCTCCCCCATCATCAATCAATCAGAACACGTCATGCTGATGGGTCATGGCAATGCTGCAAAGTGACCTTTTCTTTTTCACAGAGGTGAGGCTACATTAACCAAATGGTCTTTTCTCAGTGTTTCATCTGACCCCCTGCCACAGAAGAATGGATTCATACAGGCTCTACTCATCAACTACATACTGCAGAATATAAACAGAAGCAGAAGGGAGAAGACCAATCTTATGTACAAGGTACTGAAATTTCTCACATTTTACCCTACAGGATTCATTGATTGACAGACACTTATTAACATGTCAGTTGCCAGATATCAAGTGGTACTGCACAGCACATCAGAAGCTTAAAAGGTTTGAAGCTGGTAACATGGAATTGTTTTTGCTCATACTTCAAATGATTTTTATTTAGGTTCAGACTTTGGCCATCTTTCAAATTTAATGGAGCCAGCTATAGACACACAAACCAAGAGACAAGAACAAAAGGATGTTTATCTAAGGATTGCTTAAGCACATACTAAAATTATATCCTTGATGGAGTTAAGCATGTGCTTTGATTGTTTTCTGAGCTTGGGTTTAAGAAGAGAAAAAACCACTGGTTTGTAACAGTGGCAAACAATGAGAATACACTTCACCACCATATGCCAGATTAGCCCATCAATGCCAAAATACATGGAGTGATTCTTAGTTCCACTGAGCCAATTTACTCTCCAGATACTGGGAAAAGGTGCTGTAGTAGGGAAGGTGATAGAAAAAGTAAACCTTGATTGAGATCTAACTTGAAAAACATCTGTGAAATTACAATGGCATTTTACACAGCCACAGGACATGAAACTATGGGTTATCACCTTAGCTTTACACGAGTTTCAAATCACTCCCCACCAACACAGATGGTCCATGTGACAAGCAAAATTAAGCCAGTGGCTAAAATCAAACACTTAATAGCTATACCTGTGTGAAAACACACATCACAGTTGCTTGGTGGGAGTGCAGAGGAGTGCTGGTAAGCTCCAGGTGCCCAGCCAGAGAGGGGCAGGCTGGGCTCTGTGCTTGGCTGGCGAGCTGTGATGCATCCTGCCAGCAGTATCTGCTTTAGTGTAGGCTCCCCCCATTCACAGATATTAACCCACAGGGACTGGTGCTGAGGTTGGGCACCTATGGAGCCTTGAGACAGCTGTTTTAAAACATAGCTAGTACCAGGAAAACAAACAAACAAACAAACTAAAACATCAAAAAAAACCCCAAACCCAAACCCCCAAACAGAAGTTCAAATAAGTACTTTTCAGTTGATGAAGAAAGTCTCTCGCAGAGGTCAATTCAAATCATAGGTGACCTAGGCTGCCTGCTGCCCCTTTCTCTGTTGACTACATAGACAGCATAAGATAATCTGAAATCCCTGGTTTATAGGTTATCTACTAGAAATCAAAACACATTGAGAGACAGAAAAGTGCCTTTCTCAATACCTGGATTGTTGCAGGGCTTATTCTGTGTTAGGCCTGCTCCACAGCCTGCCCTGTAGTCAGGGGAAGCTTGTGACATCCAGATCTCAATTATTCTGCTTTTCTAAACTTCAGTGTGGTAGAATAAACCCAAGCTGTTGCCCCTTTGTCCTTTGCATTACTGAGCATACCACTTATGAAGGCTCTTTATTTAATAAAGTGACAGAGCTGCTGCTGCTGTGCCCCAGTTAGGTCTAGCTTAATTTTCCAAGGTCACAGTGGTTGCACACCTCTAAGTCTTGGTCAGAGAAATGCACACAGTATAACATGATGTGGGGATAGGATGGACAGATAGAACCAGATGAAGTGGTAGGAGTTTTCATACACACTCCACCAATGACTGAAGTACCTTTGATTGGAGAAGTTTAGTGTGTCCATCCCTTCTCTCCCAGCTGTGAGCCAGGCACAGACACGCTGCTGAACTAACAGAGTTATGGGATGGAGATTCTGCTCTGATCTCCCTCAATGCAAGAATAAAATCCCACTGACTTCCACAAAAGATTGAGGGGCACGAGGCCATCAAGCTGTATTGCTCTTCCTCATTAAACAAAACAAGTCCTGGATACAGCTTTTTAGACTTAAAGATCTTGAAAAGTAGTGATACACCAACCATAAATTTATGTGCAAACACCCCTGAATGCAGTACCAAAGAACTTGAAGGGGAACAGGAGGAAAAAACAGCTCAAGAAGAGATACCATGTCATACATAACCAACAGCTCTGCCTGGCTTGAAGAAGAACGTGACAGGGAGAAAGGTTCACTTTGACTCCACAGCTTCAAAATGAGTGCCCATGGTAGAAGTGGCAGGCATTTGGGAGAATGGTGACCTTCTCAATGAACCAATTTCCTCATATTTAGGACAAAGCATCAGCCAGCAAATGAACAGAACAATTAAATCAGTGACAGTTTTACAGCAAAATACCAGTTAGAATGAGTAAAAGCCTTCAGTACAGGTAAAACTAAAAATAATAAAAAAAAATTAATTCCATGCATACACAAGTTAAATGGCTTGACATGCTTAGAGTCTCATCAAGCTTGGTGTTGGTTTAGTAGCCAGCAACCTCTCCAGCTGGTAAAGGTCCATGCTTTATTGGTATACTGCAGTATTAAACAGCCGTGAGTGTGAAATCAGACAGTAACTGCTGTTGGCCTACATCAGGGTATACTCACGTCTTCAGAACAAAGAGTGAACATTACAGCCTGGGAAGAGTATAAGGTCACTGGGCATCAGTTCTTTGTCTGGCCTTGATCTTTCCAGACAGAAATAGAGCAAGCTATAGAAGGCTTCCCTGCTATACCCAGGGTTTAGTGTTGGTTTGCTTTTGTTTGTCTATAAACCAACATGACACAGTACTACAATAAAATTGAAAACACTCAGCCCCCACGTAAGCTTATGCCACAGATACTGTCCATTTCAACAAGACATCTCCTCAAGACTGCAGTGATCCTGCTTATGAGCTACGGCAGATGGATTTGATCATCGCTGGGTGCAGCCTTCATTAGGAAATGAAGGGCAGTCCGATCATGCTCTATGTAGCCCAAATGTCCTGGAAAACAGACCTTCTCCCCTGACTCCCTCCACTCTTCTGCTCCCCAACATAGTGTGGTTTCTCAACTTGAGACACACAACCTGCTGGGCTTTTTCTCCAGTTCTGAGGTGAGGAGTGCTCTATGAGACAGGATCACTGTAATAAGAGGAATTAGGTACTCCCAATACAAATAGGTATTTCTGCAGTAAAAGGACATTGAGACAGTGCTCCAAACAATGCAAGGAACAGAAGATACACCATGCTTTGAGGATAGACAGAACATTGAAAAGGCTTTTTCTCCCAGAGAGGTACATGCTGACAAAACAGTGCATACAATGAAACAAAAAATGTTTCTCTTTAAACGGTATTAAACAAATGACAAAAATGAGAATGAAGTCCCCAGCATTTTCAATTTGAAAAATTAATTTTGACTATTGAGATTTATTAAAAGAAAATAAAAATCTATGCATGTGCACATACAGAAATCAGGAAAGGGCTAGATAAGTGAAACACTGCCAAGCTTATGCACTTTTGTTAGTGGGTCCAGGTGAGGGATTTTTTTTAAGCAGGAAAGGTGAAAAGTAAGGATTCAGCTAATCGGAGATTTTTAAGTGCCTCATGGAAAAGCAACAGGCATGAGCACCAACATTTGCTGAACTAAACAGAGAGACCCACCTCTGATCTTGCTTGTAAACCATAAAAGGCAAAAACCTGTTGGTTTTTTTTCTCCTCACAACAGGATTTGCAGCATTTTAAAGAAAGCATCTAATCTAATCTTAACAAGCTTGAAAGCTCTTGAATCAGAAAGCATTCATTTTTGTTCAATCTTCCATGTTCAGTCAGTGACAGCTGTCTCATTACTGACTTTAGAGATAATTTTTATCAGTAGGAACTGTGGATTTTTATGGTTCCTGGGGGCCAAAGAATTTACCAAAAAAAATCATCAGTAAAAATGACACCTTAAAACCCTAATCATTCTAGGGCAAACTAAGTATTTGCCATCATGTCATGCAAATTTATGATCCTAAGGTCTTTACCCCCTTTACTGTAATAATACCACCATTATTTACACATACTTGTGAAAAACATGCCTGTGAATACGCCTCAGCCAGGCACACAGGCTTTCCAGATCTCGTAACATTTAAAAGAAAGTGCTCACTGCTTTTAATAACAAACAACATAAAGCGAGCTTATTCTACATGCTCTTTATAAACCACTAAATTAGATCAGGAGACAAAATACTCTAACGAGCTGCTACATGTCACCCAAACTAGGCTTTTTATTCATATGATGCCTTTGATTTTTAAGTAGAAGTTCTGCATTTTAAAATATCAACGGTACCTCACAGCCTAACCACAGGGAGGAATGCAGAAGATGCCTTTGTTCAGGACCCACATGTTGCACAAGAATTATTTCCCTTATAAATAAGTAAATAAGATATGTGCCCTTGTCTAGGCATATTTCAGCACCTATAGAAATTACTGAAATAGAAGAGGAAAGAATTTCTTAATTTTAATTTCCTAGGATATAAATTTCCTTCCTTTCTAGAACCTGAGAGCGTGGGCAAAAATGTTTCCTAATGCTGCCACCCACATTTGAGAAAAGTTACACATCAGTCTAATATATGGGACCTTCTGATGGTTCAGTTAGAAATGTCAAAACCATTACCACCAAGTAGCAGCTGGGTTTCTGACAAAATGAATGTTCTCCTACCACTTGTGTCTGACAGCAGCTAACAAAAGAAAGGTCTATATATTAAAAATTGCTCCAGAAGATTTAATTTCCTTCATGTATTTAGGTTCTCTTGTTTTGCATGGAGGAGACTATTGATCCCCTAAATGAAGAGGAAGGACATGCACTAAAATGTACAAAAGCTGCCTTAAGAAACTACACCGTTCAGAGACAGAAGCATTAGTCAAAGACCAAAACGGACTTTGGCTTCCTTCACTTTATGTATTCCTGATCACAGAATCTCTTCATGCTCATTCCCCTTTCCATTTGGTAACAACCATGCTGCTGAATGAGGTGGATCTTCGGTGGTTCACATCCTTGTCCACAAAGGTAAAATGACACTCAACTCCTTCACACACGTGTGGAAGTCAGGAAAAGCTTGGATTGTTAATTTGTTTTTCATAATTAAAAGTTAAATTGCAGCGATTAAAATTCAATTTTGAAGTCACCTCTGAGAGCAGTCTAATGTCTCGTTATGACAAATGAGACTAGTTCAACAACTGTGGTATTTGACAGGATTTATAGGTTAGACATCCTTTCTTCTGTTGAAGAACTGTTCCAGAAATAGCCACAATTCATGCCAATTGCACATAAATCATACTGATGAGATCTGAATCAACTGTTCTTCAATATTCAAAATCATGTCTGCTTCATCAGTTCAAGTGATCAACACAATTCTTGTTCTCCGAGACCCTAAGAAACAACTGGGGCTTTAAACTCTCAGGAAGAGAGTGTAAAGCACTCTATGCCAAAGGGAACTGTAAATAAAGACGGCCAGACATTTTTAGTATGCTTAAGGTATTGCTTGTTCTTCTCTTTTCCTTTGTCTTCCTAATCCTGGAGCCCCTCAGAAGAAACTTCTCATTGACTATGGAGACTCTGCATTTGCGTGTGCTTACCACAGGACAGAAGATGATAGAATATAAAACATCTCTGCTTCTTAGTGAAGAATAGGAGGAGCTATAAACAGGGTTTAGATCTGTCTAACCTGTTTTCCATTTGACTTTCTCTGGTCACCACCAAGTACTTGCACATACAGAGAGGCCACACAGGAACTTCTGGCATAAGTGCTACTGCTTCAGAATGAATACAGCCGCTCAGGTAATAAAAGCTGTTCCATGAACATCTGTGCAAACAGAAACCAGCCCTACAAATACTCAAGGGGGAAAATACAGGTCCTGAAGCAGTCTGGTCTAGCCCCATTTAGTGAAGTAATTCACAAACCACTGTTCTGCACTCTTTGCTGGGTTCTAATTATTACATTCAGCATTGCCAATGCTGCCCTGTTGAGAAAATTCCACCTTATTTTGCATGCCCTTTAATCTTGAAGCAAAGTGGTAGATTGATTTAATTTTTCTAATTATTAACAGACAATTCTTTCATTATGCTCATCCGTCTACTTTACAACTAATCTCAGCTCCATATAGCTCATGTAACGTACATGCAAACACAGCAAACCTAAAAAAATTCAGTTACATGTTGACACTTCTCAGTGACAGAATTTCTCTTCCAGTTTTTCTTTGACATAATTTGTATTTAGTGTGCACTAAAATGGTTAATGGGATGGTACCTGTTAGGTAGGCCTGTGAGCTATGGGTGATTTGACACAATGGCAGCACCGGGTGCAACATCCCTCTCTGTCATGCACAAGGAATATGTCTTCTTGGGGTTATAGGCTTAAACCAAGAACAGTGTGGTCTAGGCCATTTAGACAGCAATTACTGAAAAACCCCATACCTGCAACATCCTACGTAGGTTGTGGCTCCTACATCAACTTGCCACTATCAATGTTTCCTTCAACCAGCCAAATTTTTTCCTGAATTTTATATACCAGGTCATTGAGGAAAACTAGATTCTAAGAAAGGCTGATATTTAAAAAAAAAAAAAAAAAAAAAAAAAAGGCTCCAGGAAAAGATCTCAACAGGACACAGCAAGTTTGAACTGCTGCTGAGCTGAAGAAAACTTTCAATTGTCTGATACAACTTTTCTGCTGTCACTGCAGATGACTGAATGTGGTCAAGTACTTGGAATAGCAAAGAAAGAATCAGTGTCTTTTATCCATCGACTAACTACATCTCCACAGTATTGTGGGACAAACGCCTACACTGTATTTGCAACTAGTCTCTATATCCATCGCAACAAGAAACTTCCTCCACATTCCCTAGAAAGACAGGAGATGGGTGTCTGAGGACTACTCAGAGCAGATGTAGCTGCTCGATCTTGCTGGGATTCAGCTCCCTCATTGGTAGCAACTGCCTAAGGATATCTGGGCACTTGATGAGTATGGGATTTAAAATCAATTATCAAGAACAAAAAATTCAGTAAGGTGACTGAGAAGTACCACCAGCCACACTCCAAAATCTACTGGAATTGGTGGGAAAATCAAATCTTCTACTTAGTCTGTAAGTACCTCTGTTAAGACTTGAGACTCAGGTATCCTTAGACCACTGCCATTGACCAGCGTGTGCAGATTAATCAATGCTTACAACAACTAACATGAACTGACAGGCTCCTCTTCCTATGTGTGCTTTGTGAACCAGAAAAAGAATTCTCCCATCTCATCTCATCTCATCCACAGTCTTGCCCCAAAGGCTTCTGTTTTTTCCTGCAAGGTTTTGCTCTATTTGTCCCACAGAAACAAACTCCCAGATGAATTCTAAGGGACCTGATCCTATGTGAAAACATCAGTTTAAAACTGCTCTCTCACTGTTCTTAGCAAGCACTCAGATGTGAACCACATGTCTGGTGGAGGGATTTGGCCCACAGACTGTTTTCAATTAAATGCTTGTCTACTGATATTAAATGGAACTTCAGTGGCATAAGAATGCTGCAAAAAATGATTACTCCTGAATGAAATTACTTCCTATGAAATTTACAAATTTTATTTCTTCATACTGGAAGAACTCCACATGGATTAAAATGACAGCCACTTAAACATTTAAAGTTGAAAAAATGCCAGATGACAGAAAATAGTCAGAGAAAAAAACTCATGTTTTTTTTTCAAAAGGGAAAAGAAAAGCTGTTGAGATACTTTATTAGCAGCTCGGCTAACTCCGGCTACCAGCAGGTCTGTTATAAAATTATAAATCTATTATCTTTGTAGGCATATGAGAGAAGATATCAGGCCTGAAAACAGTATCTGAAAGGATGTAAAATAGTAAACACCACTTACAAAATTTTATATTCACTTAAATCCAAACAACATAAAATCTATTCACTTTCCCTAAGTAGCAGAAACAACTGCGAAACCTTCTGTTTAAAATCCATTACTTGAACTCTAATTTTACTGGCTAACAAAGCAATTAATTCATCTGTCCAGATTGCTCTTATTTTACTGTATAATAGAACTACCGGTACTTTTGCTGCACAGGCAGCAAAACAAATAAAATCAAAAGGAGACTCATGCCACCCACTCCCTGTGCTCACGCTATATGGTAACACAGGCTTCAACTACTTATATTTCATCTTAAATATTGAGAAGCTCAAGGCAATTATTTTACTGCTATTCTAAATCCAAAACACAAACCACCTTCTTTTAGAATAATATACAAGCAAGCTTTTCCCTAATTATCAATCTCGCTGTTTCTAGATTCATGCTTTAAACTACAGGAACAAACAAGAACATTCCCTGGCACCAAAATACCACTGTCTAAAGAGATGCTTTAAATGATTCCTGTTCAAAAATTAGGTATCTAATCTTGAAGAAAACCAACACACTAAGGAGATGAGCGGGTTTAAGTTTATATTTACACAAAGATATATTTTACTGCAAAAATGTAAAGTATATAACACGACATGCCTAACTACTGCAGATATCTTTTAAAATATCCTTCACTCAGATTAAACTCTGTTAAAGTGTGCATAGACCAAGGCATTAGAAAAATTAAAAACACTTATTTTCTTATTTTATCTTTTGTAAAAAAAAAAAAAAATCCTGAAAACTTTATGTTGTCTAGATTTACAAAGTCCTGTAACTTGTTTATCAGTACTTATGTGGGTGGATTCATCATTGCTGCATGCATGTGCTGCATGCAAGTGACCTGAAGTTCAGTCAGTGCTCTTGTTCAGCACTTAAAATTCTCAAATTTAGTTCCCTTCCCCCACAAGAAAAATAGATAAAAGTTAAAATTAAGGCCAGTGTTAAAGAGCATATCTTGTCTCTCAGCTCTAATAACCGCAGGGCACTTTCCATACAGGACTCTTTCATCTGGATCTTCTTAATTAACTTGGGAAACTAGAATCAGATTTTATTAGGATACAGTCTCAATTCTCAACACTTTTTCCTGTTAAAAGGAATTTTACAAACAATTAGTTTCTCTGTCCTTCTGCACACGTACCAAAATCTCACTACACTATACACAGTACAGAAGAGAATTAGCCTGGACCACAGTTACTCCCATCATTCTCTGTGTCAGAGGATGAAAAATTTATGAGGTGGCTCTACTAAGAAAAATATCCTACAACAGACTAATTGGATCCTGTACAGAGAAAGATTTTTTCATGATCAAAGCAAAAAAATAAAATTAAACAGCCACCATCTCCAAACCCCCCACCAAAAATCACCCACAACAGAACTTTGATGTCTCCATAATAATACCACTGAAAGAATAAGGGTGTGGGGGGGAAACCTCTTGCAATTAATCTTTATACCACACTGATAAAAGATAGAAAGGATTGCCTTGCAAGTAATACTCATACCATTCTTCATTAGAGCTCTTTCAATCTAGGTTTTTTTCCCTTAAACTATACATTTCATATTGTTCTCTTTCTTGCCTAAGGAAGAGTTTGGAGTTTCAAAATCTCCATCACCAAAATCAAGCTGTTGAACCCACTGAAAAAAATGCCAATACTGTCATTGTTCCTGTATATATGCCTAATTTCTATCCTCAGTTCATCAGTTAAGATTATAAAACAGGTTACAAAGATGAATAGACCAAACACATTCTTGCTATGAAAAGATTATTCCAGCATATTTCAGGATTTCAGCAAGTCTTGTTCGTGAATATCAAGCTGCCTGAATTTGGCTCTAAGTTTAATTTTTTTACCCCTAACTCTGTTGAGGCACTCACAAGTTACTCTCCTTATATGGGAGAGGAAAAAAAAAATCGTGAATAGACATACAAAAAACCACAAGGTACCTATTTAACTTCATTTTTGTTTGTTTTGTCAAAATAACTAGTCAAATGTCAAAGAAGCTACAATATAGACCGAAAAAAATGGTTTTGTACAAAGAAGAGGTGAGTGTATAAAGTCTTACAAAGGTACCTAAATCTGTAATAATTTTCCTCTTCTCCTGCTTTTCAGAGGAGATGCATTACTGTTGAGCTTCACCGAGACCTATCCTTATTACTGTATTTTTAGCATCCCTTCCCTCTGACTGGTCAGTCCAACAATAACATTTGAAATAGTCCATGAGCTGAAATTATTGCCAGCCACTCTTCACAAGCAGTAGAAAAATGCAATCACTCTAATGAGCAATCACATTATCCACTAGTCTCACACACCCTGGTTCCTAGCAGCTGAAGACCTGCACACCGTCTTCATCACTGAGGCCAACAGACACATCCTCCTCTACCTCCTCATCAAGCTGAAGGCTTCCAAAGGAGTACTTATTTCTAGGCATGGGAGAGGAACTCAGCACAATGGGATTTCCAAACACCAAGGGGTGAGTGAAAGGGTTAATGATTTCCGAGTCGGAATCGCTAGATTCTGTCCCACTGCTGGTGGAGCCCTCCATCATCTGGATTGCAGCCATGTGATCCATCACACCACCAGCATGCAACGACTGCATGACTGGGCTCTGCTTTGACTGTGTCCCAGCTGGCATACCGTTGGCCATCACTTTGCCTTCTGGAGAAAACATCTTAGCTACCCCACCTCCTTTACAATATCTCTCTGATCTATACTCGTGCCCAGGGGTTGAGGATATCTGGCTTAGGATAAATGGATCTGTAACTGATTTATTGCAGATTTTCTGTGTGTGAGGCCGTTGAGAACCTGGAGAATATCTGCAATACCCATGGCAGCTGCCGGCATGGCTATCCTCCTCCCCAGTCCTCATCCTGCAGTCATGCCCATTTTCTGAGACATAACCCTGAGAGGCAGTTCTACTCAGGCTCATGTTAGGGCTTGACCCTTTGCTACTGGGAGGCAGTGGAGTGGCCAGAGGACTACGGCTCCCTGGCCCGCTAAACATTTCATCAACCAGTGAGCTGTGTCTTGGCACCCTGGGGCTTCCCCCAGTGTAGAAGGAGACATTAGCTGGGTTATCATCAAGATACTCTTCAGACAGATACTGGGAAGACTTTATAGAGGCTGATGAATCCCTATATCTAGCTCTATTGCGATTTTCATCTCGGTAGTGAATATAGGCACCACTGGTCAAATCACCCTCATAATTGTCATTTGTTTGGGAATATGACCGGGTTATTTGTCCTCTGAGGAGATCATACTCGCTATCTACATCACTGCAGTCAATGAAAGGAATGGAGGTGCTGCTGCCATGAGCAGCCCTGGAAGCTGGACCTGTGCTTGGTTGCTGTGACTGAGGTCTGTTCTGCTGCATCCTGTCCTTAGCAGCCTCCTCTTCTTCCTCCACTGTTGATACCACTGCTCCATCCACCTTTTTGACTTCCTTTGGGCTCTTCTTCAAGGAAGGGCTCTTGTGCTGTCCAGTGTCTTCTGTTGAAGCTTTCAATTCCTTTCCTTGCCGGCAGCTCTGCACTGCTGCAGCATCATTGTCATCTCCATAGGCAAAGCTAGAGCTCTGGAAAGATAAAAGAGGGAAGGCAAGGGGAAGACAAAGGGGGAGGGAGGTGTGGGAGGAGGGAAGGTTTGGAAGGGAAGGGAGCCAGAGGGAAAAAAGGCCACGTATAATTACGCACCAGAATTTTGCACTGCATCTGCAGCAACAATAGGAGTCTATTGAAAGCAGAAGAGGTAACCCAAGCTTCAAAATGAATTAGAATTAAAAAACCCCAAACAAACACCAAAAAAAAAAAAAAAAAAAAAAGGTCTCTTGAAGAACAGATAAATACATAAGCTAAGCAAAGGAAAAGGGAGACAGAATGTGGTGATATTTAAGAAGGGGTATTTGAGATGTTTCCCTGCCCCAAGGCAGCAAACAACACTCTTAAGAACATCAACCTGTTCATACTACTCTAAGAAGGTGGAGGAAAATACAAACGCGTAAGACAAATTCTGCACAGCCACCTTATATACACTAAAAAGGTGATGTGTGGACTTTTGAGCACCCCACATTCAATCCCTGCCTGGAGCATAGCTGCCATTAGTTCATGGGCTGGCTTTTCTTCACACATAAATATGTGGAATCTGCCCAGCAGCCATGCTCCAGCTACCTCAGCTTGTCTTAGCAATATTAGAATGATAAAAGATATTTAAAATGAACTGCTTTTTTGACAGAATTCTCTGAGGTTCTTAGAGTTGCAGAAATCAGAGAGCCTGTGAGTATCCAAAGTAAGCAGTACAAGGAAGGTGAAGGTTTGGGTAGCGTTCTTAAATCCATTAAACTAGTAGCTTGCTCCTGCCATATAAGCTCCACCTAAAATGTGATTAAACATCTGCCTCCACAAACACAAATGAGCACAGAAAAACACTGGCAGGTGGAGGAACCCCAACAACGTAGTCAGGAAAATGGAGCTCTTTGACCCAGCTCCTCTAAGGGCTGTCCCAGGAGAGCCATTGGCCCATGGTCAGGGTGTGTCTGGGATTACTGGCAACTGGGGAGACCAGAGCACATGCATATTGCTTGGGTGGGTAGGTCAATGTGTAATTGCTAGCAAGCATTAAACTGGACTAGCTGATGAGTAGGATAAGAGAGCTGAGAGCCAAGCACTGGAGCAGCAATAAGCCATGCCAGACACAGGAAAGACCCTGGGGTCTGCGAGTCAGTTATCGGTAAAGTCCTAAATCTGTACGAGGTATTGGAGAGCCACCTTTGCATGCGTATGCCTGTGTGTGCAATAACTGGGAACCAGAGGATCTGAATATCAGCTACTGGAGAGACTCAGTGTCTAAGACGACCTACTGGAGGAACTCATCGCATGTGTGTATGTGTCTAGATCTGAGTACCAGCAATCAGAGTGGGGCTGTGAGCTTTGGGGGATTGTATGTCCAGGTAGCAGCCACTGGGAGACCTGAGAATCCAGGGGCTCGCTACTGTACAGGTTGAGTGTCTCAAGATCAGTTGCAGGAGGGATCCATATCGTATGTAGACATGCATATTTTCCACTAAGCAATTTTCAACCTGGTGAGCCCAGGAGTGGAACAGGGTGAGGCCACTGGCACTGTTTGTGCTTGTGGGAGCACTGTTTCCTGGCTGTTTTTTCCTATATGGCTGGCTGTGTGTATATATATTTGAATATGTGTATTTATGAGGGTGCCTACTCTGAATACATGCTCGTCCTTACTACTAGCTGGACCTGGGAACATGCAGATGCTGCAATCTCATCACTATTGGATGACTGGATTTGTAAACTCCTAACTCATAGCAGCTATTAACGTAATACACACCAGAGATACTGGCTTAAAAGTCCAGAGCTGTAATTTCTCTGAGGAAGTAATTCTCTGGTCAACACAACAAAACATCTTGTCAAGGGCAACCCAGACTCCCCAGGGAAGGCAAAGAATTAAACTTTTCCCAGATGCAATAACGAGCTACAACTTAGGACCCCAGCAGGTACACTGTGGGTTGCGGTTTTTCAGATTGTCATTAGTACAGCTCAGACAAGCTCACACTTTATATCCGTCTGGTGGTTTGGGAGCACTGCTGTTCCATGGTGGAAATGAACCTGTTCCATTTGCAGAACCCAAAACTTAAGACACCCAGGGCTCCTCAGTTCCCAGTTAAATGGAAAGTGAAAAGAAAACTATGAGCCTGGAGTTTCAAAACAGCCATCAGTGGAGGGTAATCTAACAAGAAATGTTTAAAGGGCATGATTCAGGGTTTCATCATCACTGACTTGTTTTGGCACCTCTGTATGCTGTTCTGAAGGCTGTGCAGTCAGACTCCTGATGGAATGAATCTTGCTGTGTTTCCTACAGATAAAAGGAAAAATCACAGTAAGAAGCCATTTCAGTTTTTTTCTACAAATAGTAAACAAGAGACACACCTCCTTTATAGCAAAACCTTTGAATAACAGCTTTCATGAGAGTTTGCTTGAGAACAGATTAACATTCCTATTTCTGTAAAATACAAATGCACTATGTGTTGCAAACATAGCAGTGTAAGAAAAGGGAGATGCACTGAAGCAAAAATGGTCTATCACCAGTACATGAGTCGTAAGCAATGAAATGTTGTCATGGTCTTTGTGGCATTTTGACCATTTCTTCCAGCTCACTGTGGGCAATATGAGTTCAGACAGAACTGGTTCTGGCAAGTGGGGAGCTTTCCTGGGAGACCACTCCCTTGAGGCTGGTTACACCTATTCCTGTTACTTTTGGTTTTATTCTGAGGTGAGTTATGTCTGTTTACATACATTAGCCACATCCCACCAAAGAGGGTGCAAAACAGTATGGGGGGAAGAAACCTGTGATGATAGGACACTGACTGTTGAAAAACAGATTGAAGACTATTGATTTTAAGGCAACTATAGGTTATGTCAACTTCCACCATTCAGGATGAAGGGTTATTATAGAAATGCTAAAGTGTCAAACCAGCAAAAAAATTACTTTTTTTTTTGGACTAATGTCAAGATCTTAGAATATAACTGGAAATCATTACCCTTCTTTGACTAAAAATTACTGGGATGGTTAATTTGTTTCCTCTCACCTTTCAAACTGCACTTTTTTGTGCCCTCCTTCTTTAACATAGTCAAGAACTTGCTTCTGAGTCCGACCACTGGAAGAAAACCACAGTTAAAATATTTTATACAGTGTATCACCTGGTCATCATAAACATGTATGTGGTCTGCATGTGAAGTCACAGCAACCAGAAAAGTATTTGTCACTATCAGCAAAAACTCATGTAAGATCATATGGAAGAGGATCTGATCAGACACACAGATTTTTATCATTCTGTATGTTACTTGCCTCTTTTTTCTTTTTTTTTTTTTTTTTCTTTTTTTGCTATGGAACTACATTTTGATAGCATTCCAGAACTGCTTAAATTCAGATATGTGCCCTTTATAGGGTACTACATTACTGGGAAGTAACCATAATAGAAAGTGAAGCAGGGATAAGTTCCCTCATGAATAAAAAATACCCTTGAATACTTTTGAAGCAAATACCAGCCTTACCTGCTTTCAGTAAGGCCTGGAACCAAGAAGAGAACACTGAAATGCATTTCATGACTCAGTTGCAACGATTAAACACATCAACTAAGCATATATACATTTTCTTCACAGATTTAGGCTGGAAATCCCTTCTACTCTTCCGCTACGGGCCATGAAAAAGTAGTGAGACAGTCCAGCACTTCCTATTGTGCAACATTATCATCTCCAAAGGGAACTAAGAGCAGTAAAGGAAACTCACACCTCAAGAATGCTCAACAGAGAACCAAATCCTTCCCATTCATTAGATGCTTTCAACTATCTGAATTACCACAAAGCCTGGAAAAAGTATCTGAATGTATATAGCACGGAACACAGTGAGTGGCAGACATAGCCAAAACCTACTCTCCAAACCAAGAGGCAAGCTGAATGCACCTACAGTCTTCTATTTACCCAAGAAGAAACTTAACAAGTTATAGCTTGTTTACCCTAACGTAGGTCCTTTCATCTTAACTAATATACTTTACAGGCAAGAAACAAAGTGGAAAGAGTCAGAATGGCCACATCTACTACATTCTTGTGCAAGGCAACCAGAGCACAGTTTATTTCAGCAAAGAGGGTTTCTGGCTGTTCAACTTGTATCAGCTCTGCAAACAAAACAAACTGTGTGAATAAAAGGATTTCCCCTGACTTACACGATATAATATCTACAATGAGGCTTCTGCTGGTGTAGGAAATAAACCCAGTAACACTATGAAAAAGTTTTCTACAGTTCTGACAATATCACAGGTAGACCTGGTCTTAGCAAAGGTAGATAGCTCGCATAAATCCTTCGCAAGCATAAAGACAAGCCACTGCTTTTAACTGCACAGAGATGGGTTTAACACTGGATGAAAATACACATCTCTACTCTGATACATAGGAAAGATCACACTCTAGAAGCAGAAGATCCAAAGAATGCCAAAAAAGTTGCTAGCTAGTGTTGTTTAGGACAAAGGTGGATTTTCTCACGTGAAACCAGCTGGAATGTATATACTTTATGGAACCTATATACTTTATATCTTACCTCCACAAAGCTACTTTGCAACACTGAAACTACTGAAAAATACAGGCTTTTTCCCTACAGTGTTCTTCACACTGTTCTGGCTGAGAAGGTGCAATGGAAAATGTAAAGGAGTAAACTGCAACGTAAAAAAGGGGAGCTGAAAATAAAAAAGGTTTAATCCTAGATCATTATGGATGGGTTTCTGAAATGGGGAGGCAATAACGGTGGGAAGAAAAATGCAGATCTTACCTGAACCTAAATGATGAACCTCTAGAAAAAAGAACAGGTTTAGGCTTTGGTTTAGGTTCCTCGAACAACCTGAAAAAGGCATGATGCTCCACACAGATCTTCCAGAAAGACTTGCAAAAATCTCGACTGGACATAAGGAATTCCAGGGTGTCCTGGAATGAACTCTGAAAAAAGGAAGGAAAAAAAAAAAAAAGGCAAAAAGCTTTTTCCCAACTCATTGGCTTTCAGGCTTAACAGGCCCTATCATTCCCACTTTGAGACATCACTGACAAGCCTGGTGGTATCAGAGCTATTGCTCAAACATACTTTCATTGACAAATACAACAGAGATAAAGCAGTGGTCTTAACATCAATGAGAAGACATCATTTAACCTAAGAACTGATGATACAATACCAGAGTTACAGCCAGAAGAGGACTCTGTGACATTCAGTTTACCTTTCCTTTGCTAGGACTGCTCACCTGGGATGCCAAGTTGATATGTGCAGCACCAACAATGAACATAAGCAATTAATTAAAAAAAAAAAAGAAAAAAATTGTCTTGAGACAATAAAAACATGTCAGTGCTGGGAGTAGAAATTTACAGAAGTAACCTTCTGTCAGCGTCATCAGTTCTTGACAAGGACTTACATTCACATCAGGCCGTAATTTGATAAGAAAACGTTTCCTCTTGAAGCTCAGCTTTCGAACCTTAGCCCAGTTGAAGGCATTGATCTTGGTGTGACCCTACAGAGAACAAAGCCAGCAGAGTTAAAGCATTCCAGATCTGAAGGGAGAAGTCTAAACCACTAAAGAAAGCTTGTCATAAATTAATCATCTATTCACTTCACTTGAAATTGTGATATTTCTTATCATTCATCCTCTGTTAATGCAAACCATAAGCATCTGGTGCTGTGATGGAAGGCAGCACTTATGTTTAAACTCTTGCACATTTATAGGACTAGGTATACTGAGTTGCTGAGAAAGTATCCGACCCAGTATCGCTGCACAAAACCAGGTGGCCCAGGTTTTGCCTAGAAGATGTTATCTTGTGCTGCTATGCAAACTCAGGTTTGCAGTGGACTTAGAGATGCTGTCTCCTCTTTCCATCAGCTACAGAGCACGCAGGGAATCCAGACACATGACATGTCATCTCACCATGACAGGGTAATTTCCTTCCTTTTTGCCTGTCTACAGGGTGAAATAAGCACCCTTTTAAATATTACTGAAGTGAGGAAAAAAACCCAGCAACTTAAAGTTTTGTATTGGAAGTACAAAATACTGTATTTTGCCCTTTCATAGGGAACGAGAGAAGTAAAAGGAACCTAAATATATTACTTGTCCCTGAAGAGTCACAAAATGCTTTTCACCAAAAAAAAGCAGCAGCCAGAAGGAAACAGCAAGCCTGAGAGAAATTATCTTCAAAATACTACAGTTCCCAGCCACTGCATCATTAAATCCTACACCCCATAAGTCTTGTTCTTAAACTATGTCAGAAAGTATTGGACATTACTTTAAAATATTTATTACAGCAATTTGCTCAGCAAAAACTTCAATACAAACATGCCTATAGCACAGCACAGAAGTTTCAGAGAGCTACTACAGGACTGTTAAATGCAGAAACCCACTCCGATCTGGGCGCCGTCAACAGACGGGTGTAGGAGTAATGACAGTGTGATGATCTCTGCTAAGTCAGTCTGCTGTCTAAGAATGACATAATCTCCCTTAGAATATTCAGCAGCACTGACACTGATTTCAAAATAAATGGCAGGCTTTAAAACAAGTCTGTCTGACTACTGCTTATGCCATTTGTGAATGAACCTTTATTTTCCCTGAGGTCATTCTAATGAGGTTTTCATATTTCAATTTCTATCATTTTTTTCCAAAAAAAAAGATGAACTTAGGGCTCTTGCCCTGTGAGGTGCCCAAAGGAAGCTCTAAGCCTACTGCCAGACACCAATTGCTGGCCAGACTCCAGCAGGTCAGAGCACTTCTCAGCATTCAGTCTTGGACTTTGGTCCAGAAAAATTTCCAAGCTTTTCTGAAAGTTCAAAAAACCCCTGTTTTGAATGTCCCAAACAAATAAGACAAGAAGACATGACTGAGTTTTAGAGATTTATAAATGAGGCCTTGGGCCTTCAACTAGCAGCTACATCTTTATGAAAGGATCCCAGCTGTCTGCTGGGACTCGGTGAGGTCCATGCTGGTTTGTGTGGATGTACACTTTCAGCTGTAATACAGTCTTAATTTATAAGGCTTTGCAATTAACTAAAGCAGCTGATGAAAATACTGTGGGGGAGCAGGGGAAGGGCCTGAACATACAATTATTTGAGTTATATGCATTTCTAAGAACATCCTGGTGTTTTCACACTTCAACCTGTGCTTCAGTTTTGGAGTTTTACTAGCAACTCATTTAGTTGACTACCTGTACCTTCACAACTGCAAAAGCCCAATTTATTATTCACTGAAGAGGAACCGCAGAACAAGAATTTGATAAATTTACTAGTGATGCTTCCTGGACATTTACTAGGCTGATTGGGGTAGGAGAGGACAGGTAAGAAATCTAGGGAAAATACTTTGGATCTTTTAGGGAAAGAAGTAAGATTCAGGGATTCAGCAAAGGCAGAATGGCCAAGGCTGGTCAAGAAAATTGTAAAAACTCTTACAAAGTATCACTACAGGGAGCTTACATTCACTACCTTCTGCAGGTACTCTGGTTATTTGCTGTTTTATTTGTCCCTGCTTCACACCCATTTAGTATGCACCACACCTGCAAGACCTACCTGCTCCTATGTGCAGGAGGTGTCAGCATGACCAGCTTGCAAATTGTGACCTGTGGATCAGTTCGCATCTTGCACAGCACATTGTGGCTGCAGATGGAGTTCTACCCTGTGCATGCAATTAAGGTAAGAGTCCCTGGGAGCAAAGGACCTAATGCAGCTATAAAAGGTCGTTGCTAGAAAAAATCCGGAAGTTCCTCAATTTTCCCAAACAAATTCTTTTAGACATGGCTGAGGTCTTGAGAATTTTTACTGCTGTAAGAAAGCTCTCTGCTTTTTAAAGTACAAAGTCATGTCCTGAGAAGCTCTAACCTGAAACACCAGAATGCCTGTGTTGGCAACAGCCAGGTTGATTTTTGTCCCTTCTCTGTCCTTGGCTGGGTGCAAGCGTATTCCATACATCTCCAGTCGACGGGCTATCTCCAAAAGCTGGAAGTCAGACTCTGCTGGTGTCTGTCCCCTTGAGAAAGAAAACAGAAGACACAGAAATTCTTCACACCTTTTAATAGAGATCAACAGGTCCTCTAGAGAACAAAGAGACATTTCATCAAAGAGACAAACCTGTCAGAGGTAGAATATCTGTATGGGTTTTACGTCCCCAGATTTATACCAGTTAGAACAACTTTATCTTAGTCTAAAGGCATACCAAAGAATCCACGGATTTTACAGTCTATTTGAAACTTTGATTGTTCCAGTTGAGACACCTGACACAGCCAGCTTTTGAACCATTAACAGAATTCTCTACCTCTCTTTGTATTTTCCATTGGAAAAACATGATGTATTCATAAAACCCATAAAATATCACAAATAGAAGCGTGTAAGGATGTTTTTCACTGTAAAAGTGAATGCAACACCAAAATTCAGTAAAACAGAAGACATGAAATCCTTAACATAAATGTTGGACTCCCATAAGCACTAAATTAATCATGACAAAAATCATGCAAAAGTTTTTATTGCTGCTATAGAACTCCCTACCACTCATATCTAATTCAGTTTAGCTCAAAATGAAACTGTTCAAGTCTTGAAGTGTTCTTGATGGAAAAATAACCCACCTTTCTATGCTTTATTTGTCATTCTTTTAACCATCTTCTTGGTACCAGGCTTTTCTCTAGGCTTTGGGATACTGATTTGCATCATCATCTTGAATCCTATTCCCCCAAATCCCTAATTCTGCAAACACTTTGCACTTTTCCTAAAACTATCATTAAACCCCTTCTTCATCTCTAAATACGGCATGGAAAGGTAAAAAGGCAGCATTCAACATCCTTGAAATCAAAAAGACTACTGTCAGAGGTGCCTGACTAATCAGTCGTCATTTGCAATCATACCTGCATGCACAAAATCAGCAGTGAAGCATTTTGTATGAAATAGACTGTAAAATAATGGCATGCTTGAAGGAATATAAAAATCAATTGCTCTTTAAACGTCTTGTTATGATGACAGGAGAAAGGCAGGAGTAGCCTTCGGGAAATTCACAGAGTTGAACGTTTTTTGAGAGGTAACTTCTGAGAAACTCAGAGGTCCAAATCTCTTCTGTACTTATGATCTAGCATATATTTACAGTTAGAACTGCTCTAGAGGAAAAGAAGGCCAGTAACAAGAATAAAAATGTCTTACATGTGGCTACGGTGAAATTCCATGATTTTGTCTTCTAGTGCTTCTTGCTGAGGTATATATTTGTTCTTCGCTAAGTGTTCACGATCTATGGTTTCATCAAAATCCCCAATCTCAGCTATGGAGAATTTTAAGAAAAGTCTATTAAAACATTACATTAAATCTTAATTATCTGGGCAATCCAAAAGGTGCAAACATTTGGGAAAAGGGCAGAGAAGCAAACAGTTTCTCACAAGCTGTGTCATGGCTTTATGATTCAGATTCCCACAATATTATCTTCCACACATTCCTCCCTTCTCTGCGTTAGTATCTGATACGTATGAAGAAGCCCAAGGATTCCTCCCATTCACCACAACCAACTAAGTAGCTGTGGGATGTCAACCGAACAAATGAAGCCATCGCAGCACTGCCTTGACTCGAGTGCAGGATAAGGGTGGGTGTGACAGGGAGGACAGCACTAATTCAGCAGAACTCATCCAGCTCTCTGATACACATCATGGTGCTCAGATGCCTTTCTGCAGAGCAGTCGAGCACAAGCATCCTCCCCAGGCCCAAGCTCCACAGTGTAATCTTTGGGTGAAAATGTGGAAGATGGCTTTCTTTCCTTGTTCGAACGCAGACATATATTTCGCCTCATGGGGTTATGAAACGTTTGTCTTCCTCTAATTTTGCGGCAGTTTGAGACACATTCTGTCTCCCTCCTCCTCAAAGTTGCTCCCATCTGCTGTAGTTATTCAGCACCGTGTGTACAACAGTATGTCACACCCACCTTCCATTTTGCAGCCCATTCAGTGAGATTTCCTTTCTTTGGCCGGGGGGTGAGGGACAAGCAATCTGTGTGTGGGTGCCAGATTACTATCTTGTTGCCTGCTATTCTTGGAATGCCTCTGAAAATCTTGCTATTAGTTTCTTCGCTGAACAGCTTTTGCCTGCAAACCGGCTTAATAATCAGTACAACAAAGGCTGCTACCTTAATAATGTCAGTGAAATTAAAATGCAGTGTCCTAAAACTAAATCTGGGTTTCAGTCAGACAGGTTGATGCACAACTGACCTAGGATGTCAGCTGACCCAGGCTCAGATCCTTGCTTCATCCTCACCTCAGTTCCACCCACATAAAGGAACCCTTAACCCAGTTCTGTGCAAAATAAGCTGGTTTAGAAAAAAAAAAAAAAAGATTTCAAAAGTCACTCACAGTGATTTCTGATAAAAGTTTGCCTGAGATCAGATGTACCTGCAAATGTGGAGGGGGAGCAATAACCTTGCATAGGCAGGGAAGAAGAGGACCAAAGCATCTACAAATGACAGAATAACCTTTCAAGTCAAATTGCCTGCAGCCACACAATGACTTTTTAAATTTTGGAGGTCAGAGGTGGAAAAGAGATGACAACTAAGACTGTCTTGATTTCCACACCTCTCTCATCCCATCTGTTCTGAATCATTCCTGGAGACAGTGGAAATTACTATGGAATCTTTCAGAATTCTCCTTTGTAAAATGTACCTTCTGGCCTCATCTCAGAAACAGCTGACTCACTCCAGTTCTACTCACCCCAGCACTGCAAATCTTTAAAGTCCATTTTTAACCCTAACTAAAATGAAAGGCAAGTTCCTCTTCTTTAGTGAAGCCATAAGCCCACCTAGATTTGCAACACCTCAAATAACGAGGGCCTTGATTCTTTAAAATGCACTTCGTACCCTTTACGTCCTTGTACACAGATGGACTTAAACCACCTCCTGTAGGGCTTTCTTCAAGCCAAGAGTAGAGAAGACTCTTATGGCATCTCTACATCATTTCTATAATGTTCTCTGCATTTGCCAAATGCAAATCCATTATCAAAATTGTCCTCCTGGCTTTCAAGTTACTTCTGAGTTTGTTCTATCTGACTTCATACTCAACAGCTTCTCCTCCTCTCCTTAGGCCTCCTTTTCCACCTTACAAGCCTTTCTAGCAGCAGTCCCTCTACAATAAGAGGGAGTTTTATTTTTAATAGTCAGCCTCACATATAACTCCTCCTTAAAATCTTCTCATGAGTTTTAGCCAAAGACTGATTTCCACTGATGTTGCCTTTTCTTGTATCTTGCAAGTGCATTGCACCATGCTGCATTCTATCTGGATTAGCACTTCTGAAGTACCTAAAGCTTTGTATTTCAGCTCTTTTCCTTTAATCAGTCCATCTCCTTACTTCATACACTCACTACACTCCATCATTTGCAGTATCAAAGTGTTCCCTCAGTTCTAACACTTTCTGCAAAGCTTTTAAGGTATTTTTAAATAGAACGTTTCAAATATAAATTTGATCCTGTAATATATATGTTGATTTAACAGGAACCTATTTGCTGTCATAATATGATTTCACATAAATAACAGTCTATAACATTGACATAAGCTTGTATACATAATATAAAGGCTTCTTGGAATCAGAAGATTCCTGTACCTGCCCCCAGGTACAGGGCATCATCAGCACAGCATTGATAAGACAAACAACACCTAACCTCTTGCTTTCTCAATCTTTCCACTTTGATATCATTACTCTTATCAGCTGTCTAGTTTTACTTTTGTTGCAGAAAAATATTTTTTTTTGATACTGAATACTAAGCTAGAGAGAAAGCAAATACAGAAGAGAGCCATGTGAGTAAGATACAGCTATAGACTCTTACCAGAGAAAATCTTCACAGAAAAATTTTCCTAAGATGAAATGTTCAAGATGGATACAAAAATGAGACAGTCGCTACCTTCTAGCAGAGGATCCTAGCAAACACCATTAGACAAAAAATGGGAGAGGGGAAAAAGCATAAACAGAAAAAAAAAGAAGGGTCCAGCTTCCAGTCAGGAGATGGTGTGGGGAAGCAATACTGCAGGTGCATCATGAGGCACAACATCCCTCTGCCCAACATGGCAGTTCAGATTCTGTGCATACTGTCCACTTTTGCATGACCAATTTCTCACTTCTATCCTTACACATTGGAAAAAATCTCAGTTTTTCAGTACAGAAGCTTCTTATTTTACTCTCCCCATAATGAGAGTACTACTTGATTACTAAAATCTCTTTTCGAATCACTCTGCACTTCAAGCTCACAGGTGAAGGGGACAAAGAACTACAACGATTTCAAATGCATCATCATGATCACTTCCAGCAACTGAGGAAAACTATTTAATCCAATAATAGAATGCATCTCAGCAGCATAAAAGCAATAGTGGTGATTTGTCATTTTTGCACATTTTTAAATCAATGTTTCTTGCCAGCCTGCATAGGTGTGTTGGGGGAATGGCCAAGTGTATAATGGAGAGATTTTGAAAAAACACTGAGTTAAATTTGAGTTTGACTGTGGGGAGAGGGAAAAGGCAAAGGGACAGCTTGTAAAGGTGAAAGGGCATCCCGTATTTTATCCTCTTATGCTCTTGCTCTAGGAAAACAAGCTATAGCAATTGCCCTCTGAGCAGTTCAGACACCAGAGCTGTAGAAGGTTTAGTGAAGGATTTAACTGAGTAATCAGTAAGAGATGAGCAAGACATGAAGCGGGATCTAAGTAGAAATCATAAGGACAATAATGCATATAAAGTACAAGAGCTCAAGAGAGGATCACCATGAAGCGATACCTCAAATGAAGAGAGACACGTGCATTAGGGTGTCCTCTCCTCAACACCTTTCTTTGGTGCACACACATTTAGTAGGAAAATTCACTCTCCTAGAATGCAGTGGAATGAATTATTTTCAATTTTACCCCAAATAATCAAGAGGGTTTTTTTACTGAGATGAAAGGAAGTCAGAACTTGCTTAACCAAGGAAAGAACTATAGTTGGTACGCTGGACACTGTAATGGGAAAAACTGAAAGACACAAAAAGCTCACTACCCAAGGACTTTAATTCTTTTTTTTTTCTTTTTCTTTTTCAAGTCTGTGCTGCAGAACTACTCAGTTTTAAAATGGTATGAGGAATAACAGAATTTCACAGAGGCTGTTGTACAGCTTCTTACTGCGACTCAGTCACACTGGGCAATCATGACTGGGGCGAATAGAAAACTCTGCAATACCTGCCTTTCCAACAGCAATTGATGAGAAACAGCCCTAACACTTGGACAGACTATGAAAAAGGTCATGAGACTTATCTATTCATCACTAAAGACCTTTTTGAACGTCTTTGTTGACTGCAATTTCCACACAACAGCATTTCAGTGGAAAGATGCATACATACTGAATTGTACAATGACCATTCAAAACAATGGTCTATTATAACTACTGGACAAGCTAAGTGGTTTTTCTCAATGTTAGTCTCAAGATGAGTATCCATAAAGTCTTGAAATGGAAAACATGCGCTGCCCTTCCAGTGATCTGGAAGCTAAAAGCAGTTTTGATATGATGAACAAAGTTAATGTATGATTCTATTGAACAGCCTTATTGTGCATACTTTGCAATTAAAAAATAAAATAAAATAAAAAAAGCTTAAAATCTGTTGGTTTTTTCTTTCCTCTTAGGACTGTGATTTAGTCTGGCATTTTAAGCATGTTTATTTACTTCATTCTTTAAACAGCATACAGATACGGAATTTGAGTGCTCTGCTGACATGATCCAAAGTATAATAAAACAGGAATTCAGAAGAATTAAACCCGTTTGCCACTGCCTACAGAGTTTGCTTTTAAAATGATCCTAGGAAGGCTATCAGATGCGTTGCTTTACAAATGTAAATCCACTGTCCAGGAGCTCCTCTTTATTTGAAAGAGTAGAATACCTGTATTTGAATACCATTAGAAAGAAATACAATAAATTGTCCATCTGGCTTTAACCTGTCCCTATGGCAGCTACTAACCCAGCAAAGCATGTCCAACCAATCATCCTGTTTATCCTCCTGGAAAGAAGGAAAAAGGGAACTTACACTGTACTATGTGTGAGATTAGGAGGGCAGTGCTGGTATCATTACACGTTAGCCTTCCCTGTGCCAGGTCCTGCTTCACTTGCAATGCAAATAGGTACCTGCAGAACAGAAGTGAACAACGAGTTACACAAAGTGTGAGGGGAATGTATTTCAGCAACAACTCTGCTTTTGACTACACTTTCCTTTCACTTTTTGGAATCTACAGAAGTGATCTGAATTTCCCAAGTTTAGAGGCTATGTAAAACATAATAGACACTGTATTACAGTCTTACATGGTGGCTGCTTTGCAGAGCCAAGATAGCTCTCTTTTTCTCTCTCCTTCCCTCCCTTGGAACCAGAGCAATGAGATATGACAATGGAAGTAAATGCGACAGCTATTAAGTGCTCAGCAACCGCGCAGCAAGCAGCACTGATAATAATGCTGCTTGTAACTACAAAGAAATGCCAGATAAACCAGTGAATTAAGAGTTATCAGTTAATTCTTATAGAATACAAGCAGAACTCTAAACTTCCACCTTGGCACTCACCTGGAAACAAGGAGCAAGATCTTGATCAACCAACTCTAGCTAGCTCTGATACTTTTGTGGCCCCATTACCTGCACTGCCTGTGCACCAGCCATTTTTAACATCACCTAGAAACCATCTGAGCCACGTAGGACAATTCTACAATGACAGTTTTAAAGAACAGAGTCACCACAAGTCCATGACAACATGAAGATCCGTGACCCCAGTGGTCTGTACAGTGACCAGTGCTGTTTAATATTAATCTTCATCAATGACATAGACAGGGATTGAGTGCACCCTCAGCAAGTCTGTAGGTGACACCAAGATGACACTTGGTGGTACTTGGTACAAGTAGTACTTGTACTACCTGAGTGGTACACATCTGAGGGGCAGGATGCCATCCAGAGGGACCTGGACAATCTTGGGAAGAGGGTCTGTGTTTACCTCATGAGATTCAACCAGGTCACGTGCAAGGTCCTGTACCTGCTTCAGGGCAATCCCCGCTATCAGTACAGGCTGGGGGATGAAGGGATTGAGAGCAGCCCTGACGAGAAGGACTTTGGGGGTACTGGTGGATGGAAATATTTGGCATAAGCTGACAACGTGCACTTGCAGGCCAGAAAGCCAGATGTATCCTGGGCTGCATCAGAAGTGTGGCCAGCAGGTTGAGAGAGGTGATTCTGTTGCTCTGCTCTGGTGAGACCCCACCCAGAGTACTGTGTTCAGCTCTGGAGCTCTCACTACAAGAAAGACATGGACTTGTTGGAGCAGGTCCAGAGGAGGGGCACAAAAATGATCAGATGGCTGAAGTACCTCTCCTAAAAAGAAAGGCCGAGAGAGTTTGAGTTGTTCAGTCTAGGGAAGGGAAGGCTCTGGGGAGACGTTTTTGCAGCCTTCCAATATCTGAAGGGGGCCTAAAAGAAAGCTGGGGAGGGACTTTTTCATAGGGCCTGCTGCAATGGAATAAGGGTTGATAGTTTTAAACTAAAGGACATTCAGACTAAAGAAGAAATTGTTTACAGTGAGGGTGGTGAGACACTGGCACAGGTTGCCCAGAGAGGTGGTAGAAGCCCCATCCCTGGAAACATTCCAGGCCAGGTTGAACAGGGCTCTGAGCAACCTGAGCTAGCTGAAGATGTCCCTGCTCACTGCAAGGGGGTTGGATTAGGTGACCTTTAAAGGTCCCTTCCAACCCAAAACATTCTGTGACATTATTTATTTCAACATTTAAATTTCTTCTAGCTTCAACAGGAACTGAAATCGCTTAATTCCACTCAGCATCAAATTCTTCCCTAGAAAAAATGAGCTATCACTGGGCATCTCTCCAACAATTGGTATGAAACCTGAACTGGTTAGACACCTTAACAAGCCTTCCAAAGACTGCAGCTCCTCTGGAGAATTCAAACTAGAATAATTCCTTCTACTATATATAGAATTCATACTATTTCAATAGTTTTTAATAGGACTAGATTTTAATAGGTTCAGTGAAAAGCTCTCACTTGAACAGTGAGTTTCTCACTGAAGAGATGTATGTAAATTAAATTAAAAGGACAAGCTGATTTGAGGAGCATGGAAACTTACACAATAGAGGAAACAATATAGCAGATTTAAACAATGTCTTTTTGAAATGTGCAGACATCTGCCTCCCCATACAAAATTCACCTTATTAGGAGAATACAGCACAAAAGTGTTGCATTCTCTGCTTTTTCAAGTGATGAAGCTGTTCCCTGTGGATATGCTTTCACATCCTACACACTGCTGTGTACTTATATTCAAGTGCCTTAGCATACACATTTAAAATCTAATCAAAAAAAAGTCATTAGGATTCAGGAACACATCTCCAGGTGCAGAAAGAGATCACTAAAAAAAAAAAATCAACATACAGCTCTCATACTAAGCAACTGATATACAAAGGATCTATTTGGAAACAGAATGTTTCATCAGTAGCATCAAGTTGTGAGTTTTCATTCATCATTTTATAGTTTTTACTCAGTTTTTGAAGTAAATGTTCCTTCTTTCTACCCCAGTTTTCTACTTTTCTTCTATCCAGGCCAGCAATTTTTTCATTCCATTATGCTATCACCAAAATAAAACAAGACCGAGATAAACACAGAACAACACAAATGTGGATTACTTTATAAAGCAGGTCATAAGGACAAGAGCTCTTTGTAAAAGAGGATTTCATCTTGTGGAAAGATTGAAAATAAAAACTAATAGTGAAAATACTGAATCAGAATGGGAAAATTTAATTAAATAATAATAATATTGAAGATCAGAAAAGGAGTTGAAAAGTTGCAGTGAAAAAATACTGCAACAAAACAATGCTTCTGACCGTAAAGAAATGACTTGTTAATGAGGGATAATTTTAATAGGTCCTTCATATACATATTTACACACAGGGAAGAATGACTCTTCATGTCAGGGTAGTGTGAAATTCAGAGCTTAAATGAAGTTACTGAAATGTACTAACAATGAACACACCTTTAAGGTACTCTTTCTGCATACGTGTATAGCTTTCTCTGCCTTCCCCTCCTTTCCATTTCTCCACCTCTGAAGTCACACTTGCACCTGTACAAAGCCATTTGCACTGGCTATACAAATAGAGTCCAGTGCTGCTGCAACTTGGCAATTCATGTACAACAACTCTCTCCCAAAGAGCTGCATGTGTCCCTCTACAGAGGAGGGCCCCAGGGCACCAACACGTTCCTCAGTCAAGCCCCTTTCAACACCAATGCCAAAGGGGCTTGGAGAACTCTGCTGTGGAAATGCCTTCTCCTGCGGTGAGAAGAGCTCTCCCAGAAGCCCAAAGCCAAGGAGGCTAAGAACTCCTGCACTTTGCAGAACCGCTCAGCACAGACTGCAACCAAATCTCAGGGCCTCTTTTTCAGGTGCATTCAAGGTCAAGGTAAATAACGTCAAACTAATACTAAGAGACAGCCATCAATCCTCAAACAATCATCTCAAATTCCATGTTCTCCTTTCTGTCCACTAGAGATTTAATACACCAAGAAAAAAAAAACCAAGCCCAACAAATCTTGCAGCTACTAACCTTGTGAGTTCCTCCTGCAGCTGAGCATGGTCAGGTGGGAAGAATTTTACCACAAATTTTACAACAACGTGCTTCGGTCCTAGGACAAATGTCAAAGGAAGTTAGTGAACATTACATGCTGGCCAATTTTACTATGCAGAAAGATGTACAAGGGATGATTCATTGCAGTGCATCTATACATGATAACCTTCTCTCCTTTATTAGTACCTAGATTATTTAGAGATTGCACAATAAAATTTATACACAATAAAAATGAACAGTGACTTGGTCAAGGGATATTCTGCCAAAATCGAGTCAGCTTTTAGTAATTACATCAGATGATCCAATAAAATATACTATGTGTGACTACTTTCCTTGCTTCAGAACAGGGGGGAGCTAAAATACACTAGCAAGTCCACTAGAAAATTACTATTTCTGTTTTAACAGCAGCACGTTTGTTCTGACTCTTACGACCAGTGACAAAAAGACCAATGCATCTCTCTTTTGTGAGCGGAGAGGTGCCAGAGCATACACTCAGACTCTTATGACCAGAGGGGCACCAAGAAAAACTTCATTTCAATAACAAAGCTCAAATGAAGAACTTGGCTGATATTTGACAGAGAAACAAAATCATCAAAACCTTTCCTGTTCATTTCTACTCTTTCCAGCACTGATGGTTATTTACTATTTCATGTACTTTCCCACCACAACTTTCCCTGATGGCCCTATCCCAACTGTTTCCTCCTCTTGCTCTCAGAGAGCTCCAAGTTCTGCAGCAATGTCCCACACAGTCAGGGGCAGCCTCTTCATACATTCATGTGACGTAATTTCACGGCACACACAGTATGTCTTTCAAGGACAGACCAGAAATAAAAAATAATAAAAAATTAAAAAAAAATCAGTGAAGAAAGTTGAGAAGATAAAGATCCCAACTGACAGTCTTATTTTATTCAAATACTCTCAAACTGACAAAATAAATGACAGCAAGGAAGTACTTACTTCTAATTTGTTTCATAACAGGCTTCAAAAGATCAAGCCACACCTGAAAACAAAAGAAGGTGGTGTTATTATCTCTGAACAAACTACCACTTGCAGAGGAGCATTTTTTCATTGCACTACTTAAGATTATCAGTAATTTATTTTTTCCAGGGCATTTCATCATGCTCCCCCTAATTATACGTAGTGGGTTTTCTCCCCAAAGCTCTGGAAGATGCTCAGGAAACGGCACTATTAGTGGGTTGTCACCATGGCACAGCTTTTGAAGTAGTACAGGTTCAGAGAGCTTGGAGATAGTGAGGAGATCTCCCCCTTGCTCATCTCAGATACCAACAATCAGCACGTTTGGTCAGGAACAATTCATTTTGTGGAAAGAACATCTGAAACAAGGAGTTCAGAAAAAGTCCTGTACTGTCACTGTAGTCCTCATCCTAACTAAATTGCCTTTCTCAAGATTAAAGCAGCTGGTGCTTGCCTTTGAGATGGGAATGCTGGGCAAACGGAGAAATGAGAAGGCAGCAACCTCCTGGTTTTTGCAACCCAACAGGAGTGAGGCCTAGGCATAAATGCGGAGCTCCCTTGCTTGGCCCCATGGAGATAAAGGAGCGTCACAACCACCACCCAGGGGAGGAATGTCCTCTCAGGTCAAGGCTGTGAGACAGCAGGAGGAAGCTTACTTCTGAGCTGTGTAACATTTCCTCTTTTCTATAAACCTGGGAAGCTCAGGCCTAGGCTTTCTTAACTGGGCGCAATGTAACTTCTGCATATAGTTTACTTTCACCTGTTTTTTAACAATCCATTTTTCAGGACTGTGTGTGGGTCTTTCCTTTGGCTTTCAAAAGAGAAGCAGTGGGTGGAAATAGCTTTTTCATAGCCTAAACCCCCTTTCCACAGCCTCAGTCAGAAGCGCATGGGCCAAATGTCAAGGAAAGCCAAGGGACAATCAGTACGATGGCTTGGGTCAGAAGAGACCTTAAAGATCATCTAGTTTTAACCCCCCTGCCTTGGGCAGGGATACCTCCCATTAGACTCATTCAACCTGGTCTCACGAAGCAGGTAAAAGACACATAACTTGCAGAGCCTGGAGAAGTGCAACAGCTCACAGTCCTCAGCTGGTAACCACCTCTGCCCAAAATCTGTATTTTGTCATCTCCCTAAATTGCACAGAGCCTCCCATGGAGACATCTGCAATTTGTGGAGGAAAATTCTACAACCATCACAAAGGTTAGTCATTAAAAAACAAATTAACTGAGTCTTCATCTAGGAAAAAAAAGAATATATATTGAAATGAAAACATCTTTGACCTTTAATAAATTTAGATTATGCAGAGACTGAAATATACTCAAAATACCCATTTTAGAAAATTACCTGAGAAGCCAGACAGGACCAGGCCTGTATTTCTGCTATAAGTGCTCCAATGCTGTTTGCTATTTTCATCATTACTTATATGAGTGCTTCCAATTAGCAAAGACCTCACATTACTGCCCTTTCACACTCACTAATGTTTCTCAATGGAATTCTTTTTGTGTTTCTCAGCCTATGAAACTCCATTTCCTTTTTTTTTCCCCCGGAAAGGCTAAAGAAACTTCGTTAGCCAAGAATAGAAATGCAGTATTTATCACACGTTAAACTGGTTCTGACACTTTTTGGCATTTCAGTAACTTAAAATTGTTTTGTTTCAAGAAAGTTGGCATGTACGTAATCTGCAATGAAGGTCAGAGACTTTGCCAAGTTTAGTGGGAAAGAAAAATAATCGTGAATACCAACCAGACAGTTTACGTGAATATGGGAGTAATGTATTTTACTTGTCACACGTGCAAAAAAAATGTTCTCTCTCTTTCAAGAGAGAGTTTATGATACAGCATGAGCACACAAGTGCGTCATTCCTTTCTCCACTTTCCCAATCATCCTACAAGAACATTACAACATCCTTGACCAGACTGCTGGATGCATGTATGGAAACGTGCAGGGAGAACGGTGGGGCAAAATGAAGACCATACCACTACCACCAAACCCAAGCAAACAAAACTTATGCATCATGCAACTTCCACACTAGGGATGAACACAGCCAATCTGAGACTGGTTTATAAACTGGAAATGAAAAGTAACATAAGGATTCAATTAAGATTCATGTTTTTAATTTTCTCCAGAACTACAAAGGCTAGTTTATTTATTTTTTGAACATAGTCTGGCATTCCACAAGAGTGACCAGATTTCAGCAGCTGGAGAATTGGGGCAGACATCAAGTGTGGTGAAACTCCGTGAAACCCCAGGCTTGGCAACAGTGCCTCGTTTCTCCTTGTCCCAGCCCTCTGGAAGTGCAGCCCTCGGACCCTCCACGTTCACCTCCCATGCAGATCTTGTCTGCTACAAGCATGGCACACTTGAATATATGCAGCTGCCAGACGTCTTGACATACAACTGTCAATATGTCAGATATGAGGTCCGGAGTCTTGCATGTTGAAACAAACACAGCTGAACTGTGAATATATGACTTCATGTACACATGATTACATCCAAACAAATATGCTCTAAATATTTATTTTTCCTTTTGCATTGCACTCTATATTGGAAAAGCAACTCATTCTCTTCAGAAGATATGAATGTAAAGTATACATGTGTGTTTTATTTCACAGACACACCATCAGCTGAATTTTTTTATTTGTACAGTGTTTGAGTTCTGTATTATTCTGAAGCTCAGAAAGTTCTAAATCCCACTGGAACATTCACCTCAGCTGCATCATAAACTGGTTACTATAATTTAAGTGTAACTATTACCCTCAGAGTGCTGCCTCACATTGAAACAACAACTCATAATCAAATCTCCTGTTTCAGAGTTTCTGTGAGTTGCTTTTAGGTGGTCAAAAGCATTACTTTCACCGAGTCTCACCATGCTTGGGGCACAGCGGACTAGATGTGGACAAAATTTGGAACAACCAGCAGGAACATGGACTGGTGAGTTCACATACTTGGCTAATATTTCCTTCTGCAAGAGCAGGGGTCAGGTGAGCTACCATGCTTGAGGCATGGAGGCATCTTCCCTCAGGTCAAACTGCTAATAACCCTTACAGGGTTTTCTCCACCTTCCTTTTCACCAGACTCCTGGCTCCCCAACGGTGACTGTGCGGACATATTTCCAGCCAGTCAATTCCTGCCACCATGAGGGCCTCAGGCATTGGCCGCATCTCAATCCCTTCTGTGTTCTGCCTCAAGAAAATAAACCGTTTTGTTTTCACAAGACTGAAAACTGTTACGTTTACTTCACATCTCTGCACAAAACACAGAGTCATCTATTTGAAACTTAATAACCTGTGAAGCCAAGAAGGTCAATCAAATGACCTTCCCGATTTTCTAGAAAACTAAGAAGTAACTGTGTATATGCAAGATGTTAGGATTTGTTTCAGCTTTACATCCATCCATCCATCCATCCATCCATCCATCCATCCATCAGGAATGTCAATATGTCAATATTAACATGAACCTTCTATTGCAATAGCACTGTACAGCTGCACTGGTTTGAAGGGTTACACTGACCTCTCAAGTTACCTAAAGCAATAAAGCCAAGGATATCTGGCAGAATATGAAACTTCCTAGTAAACGGTGTTTTATGTAAATCCAAGAACAAACTGTGAAGTGGATCACTTTTAAAGATCAATGTCTACCTTATTTAAATTTACTCTTTAATTATAGGTAGCCTAAGACATTATGACAACTATTGTTCAGTTTTAATATGACAACAGATTACTGCAGCAGCAGGTAAATCCTTCTTTTTTTTTTATTCTGTTAAGAAATATTGCTCCTTACAGAAATTGTATATAGATGAAAAGAAAAAAAAATGTATTTTTTTTTAAATTATCCAAAGTCATCTCATTTAGGTCAGCCAGGCTGCTAGTGTAGAATTCACTGAACAGGCAAGAAATCCAGTATATACCAGAATGTACTGGTCAAACAATCCAGATAACTAGCACACATGTCAGTAGGTCACACAGTAAGTCTAAAGTAAGTCTAAAGTAAAACAAACTTCAGAGAGAAAGTCATTAGAGGCTGAGAAGTCATCAGCCTTTGGCTTTCTCAGCTACATGATACTGTTTCCACCCTAGAAGTATTACTGTAATGCCTGAATATTGCCAGCAGCTGTTCTAAAAGCATTAGGGACCAAGACACCTGCCTGTGCTACACAGCTCCCCAGACAGGACTTTCAACAATTTATTTGACTTTTAGTGGGTTAGCTTTCCTTTTTATTAACCTTGTTACATTTTATCTATCCATTTTCTTGCCCTGCAAGGTTTTTCATGGAACAGTGTCCAATTATTGCAACTTCTCTGTCTGTGGAGAAAGATTATTTCTGTGATCCAAATTAAGCAGGACTGTAAAATTATAGTTGAGACTCTGAAACAGTCCAACCTTTGGCTTCTCTACTGCAATGGATAGAGATAAAATGCTTTTCCAACTTGTGTCTGAACTGGCTGTTAATTTCAACACAGATGAAATCTGACGGGAGTAATCAGGTTGTAAAAAACATTTTTTCAACTCCAGCAGGCAAGAACACTCTTTTTAAAATGCCCCAATTCTTTTGGAGATTGAGGATTAAATATGCCTTATAAGTAAGGAGCAGAGGGAGAGAATACAGTATGTATGGAGGTGAAAACCAGATGAAAATTAATCCTTTTACATACCATCATCTTTTTATGATCTGGAAATTCAAGACCAAAATAGTCGCCTTCAACAAGATTCAGGTGGTTGCAAACAGCATCATGCAAAACTTTCCCTGGAGCTCTTTGCTGTAAGAAGAAAACAAAGCCTAGGGTTACAAAGATGCTCTTAATCAGTGGCAGAAAAATTATTTTGCTAAGAAATTATCCAGCAAATAACACTGTAAAAACAGTTTACAAAATCAGTGGATATTTCAGCCATACCCACAGGGCAGTTGACAATAATTACACTAGTTGTAAAGCTACAGAACATCCATACCTGGTAGCTGAGAATCCATCTTTACTGATAGGGGTTTTTTTGTTTGTTTGTTGTTTTCTTTTTATTACAGAAAAATGCTATTAAATAGAAGAGAGGGACTTGGGATATAGTTTTCTTATGGCTGACAAAGCTAATTTCTACTGTGAATTTCACAAGACAGCTATTTAATCCATGGCTCTACAAGCCATGTCAGGTGGTGCCATGTACCTCTGTGTATTCCATACTGAAACCAAAACACTCACCAGCAGACCCGTCACACAAAACACGAGGGTCTGAGTGTTTTCTGGACACCTCTTGATACCTGACGGGCTCAAGTCCTGGGTTCTGACTTCATATGGACGTATACTGAGCCTTGTGCTGCAAGGCACTGAGGTTGCTCAAGGCCTGTCTGTGCTACCTTGATAGAGTTGTCAAATAATTTGGAGGAGTCAAGAGCCTGTCCTTCCAAACACTGAAGGTCTTCCCTCTGTGAAGACCAAGTGTTCTAGCCCAATATGAGCTCCCAGAGCTGCCACTTTGCTGATTGTAAGGAGTCTTCTTATCGGTACATCAGTTAAACCCACTGTAAATGACAGGTCACCAGCAAGTCTTCAACAAAAAACACTGTTTCTGTATAAAAAGGCCAATCAATGAAATATTTTGTTCTGTGGACAAATGCACCTATTCTAACTCAAGAGGTCCTGAAATACAGAACTCTGCTCACTTCAGAACAAATAATAACCCATTAAACTGCACAAACTCCACTGCTATAAGAGACCTATTACACCCTGGATAAGGGACCTTGCACTCAACCTGCAGACTGGCCATTTCCCTTTCCGCTCAGTAAATAATTACTATAGCAAAATAAAACAGCAGTAATCAAGTAAAGAAAATAAAATCATTAGAAGTGGGCAATCTGGCTGACCTGGCTCAAATCTGAATATGAGCCCAAACCTGAATCTGGCATCTCCAGGCAGCGGCTGTGCCAACGGGCTACTCGCAAGGGGGCGACTGCTCCATCTCACCTTCTCCCACATGTGCCACTACACACTTTTGTCTCTGCTTCAATGAGATACCAAAAAATAAGTTCCCATTTTTTTTCCACCTAGGGTAATATCTTGTCATGAACCACAACCTGAAGTACAAAGCATCTTTCCAAATGCACTTTCTCTAAGATTGTCTAATAAGAATTGTGAAAAGTAAATACCCAGTAGTGTGGCTTACACCAGAGAAATTAAAAGGATGGCATTTTTCTAGCAAAGGCACTGGATCTTTGTGCTAACACAGTGGTGTTGTCACCCTGGTCAGTGATGCAGGACACTATGACCAAATTCTTCAACGCTGGCTGGTTTTGAAAGTCAAAAGGAACAAGCCAAGCTCACCTCCCCAGAAACTCGCTGAGCAGGTTTCTGCCCAACATACTCCCAGCACCCCTAACAGACCTATGCTGCTACCAGGAAGCTATGTTGCCTTAGATTATTTTATTAACTGCTAGTGTTAGCTGTAGCAAATATTAGCCTCATGCATACTGTCAGAAAACACATCAAGAACAATTTCAGATAGAAATGCTAATTGTTTTTAAGGATTCATCACAACCAATCTTGCAGTAATTAATATAATTCATACCAAAATGACAAGTAAGAGGATATAGAGAAGGTGAGGAAAAAAAGGACATCTGCAAATATATTTGAATACATTTGCTTCACATTCTCCATCTTTGTTAAACCAAAAGCATCCCTGATGACCACTGCTCAGCCTGTGCTGGCCATCAGGCCTTGTGTGTCAGTTCTAACAGAAAGCTTCCCATATTTTCCACTCCATCTATCGCTGTACATAGGTACATCCAAACATACAGTGTCTCTTAATGAAAGAGCCTCCTACTAAGTGGGTTTCATTGGAGGCAACAGAATAATGTTTAAAAGACATTTGATTGAGTGTAATAACAGTGTTAGTTTAGTTCTGTGAAAATACACCTACAAGGGATTTAGAAACTTCAGGCAAATCCTCCTGCTCCCAAACTAGTCTCAGACCTCCACAGTTTGGCTGGGGCTGCTAGAGAATGGAAGGCTGTCAGACTCCCTTGCAGCAAGAGGGAGAGGAAATTTGCTTTCATCCTCATGCACAACCAGAAAAATGGAAACCTGCCTGTGCATATGTATGTTGGATAGATGTTGTACTTGGTGATCTTAGAAGTCTTAGAAGTCTTTTCCAACCTTAATGATTTTACGTGTAAGTCTTACTAAAGTACTTGCTGGTCTCCAGTCTGACAAAGACCAAGCTTCACTGTCCCTTCCAGGGGAAAAAAAAAAGCATCTCTGTGAGAGTGGAAATTTTTGACCAACATGAGAAAAGGCAGAGTCCACCCATGTTACCGCACCACCCAGGATTAGCTGAGGAAAGCAAGCCTGTCGATCCTGGACCACAAGTAAAAGCATCTGATTAAAAGCTGCCGAGTGCTTTCATACAAGTTTTTTTTCTTACAGGCATTTAGAGGGTGGAACGGCAGTCCTGTAGCATTTACGTCACTTGGCATTTTGTTTGGAGTGTGCCTCAGTAACATGAAATGCTTCTTACTCAAGTAGTTGTAAATAAGATTATTATTCTAAACTCATCTTAGCTTTGATCAGTCGACCTCAAAATAAAATCTGACAGTTTATTCAAGAGAAACACTGTACATATAAAATCTGCTGAGATTTAGAGTCTGATGACATTCTGGTCTCATAGGATCAGAAGGAGAAGTACGACACCCACAAAAGCAGGAACTCTCAGGTCTCACACAGATGTTGATTCAGTACGGTTCCATGACATCCCTACTAAAAAATCTAAACACAATAAATTAAAATCTCAGTCTTCTGGGTATGGAAGCAAACCAGCAGTCACTCAGGGCACAGCAAACATGAGCTGACAGAGGAAGCATTCAGGAATGAGTACGCCACACCGATGACATCATCTGTCGCCAACAGTCGTGTCTGCCTTGAACGTGGTTACAAGGCCTATGGGACAACAGTAGCTTTCCACAGAATTTGGCATTTTCCAACCATTAGACATGGCCCTGCTGCCATGCCTCAGGCAACAAGTACTAGGCAAGCTTAACTGGCTCTCATCCCACAGCCCTGTGGCTGTACCCATGTCCCAGGAACTAGACCTTGGCTGCTTTCTCTGCTCCACACCAGGGCTGGTGTGATCTATGGGGGCCCATAAGACCACCAATATAGCTACACATGTATGCAAGTTTGCAGAGTGGGGAAAGGTTGCACTACAACATATGCTATAGGATGGCCTTTCCCTGCTATAGTGGGAAAGCACAGGCCCATTACATGACCATCACAAGTCTGACACTGGAACCAGGGAAGATCATCACTTCGGCCAAATGTGGAAGTCGTGGGAAAGGAGGGCCAGGAGACCTGTCTCCTCCTGTCTCTAAGCATCACTGAATGACAGCTAACACTGGGGAGGGAAAGAACTGACCCAAAGGTGAAGATCAAAGCTGAAGGACGAGGCATGCAAGTGGACACTGACATGGAAGCTGCCACAATGAAGGCTGGTGACAAGACTATACCTCCAGACCACTGACTACCAGAGGTGCTACACTGTAAGGTAGTGAGGGAAAGGAAACAGGAGGATATGGTGTACTGGTGGAATACAGCTGGGGAAAGATCACATGCAACATCCAGAAGCTGGGAAGTAGCTGCAGTGAGTGTCTGTCCCCTGCTCTTGTTTCTATTGACAGCCAGATTCTTGTACAAACAATGAGGACATGCAGCTCCAGCGAGCAATTCTTCACACCCCAAACCCACCATCTGAGCATGTGAGAAACGAACTTTTCCTTAGCAATACAGTTGTATTCTTTTACTCCGCATGACAAGCCCAGACATTTGTATTACAGGGTTCATTTTAGATAAGGTGAATCCCCCCTGTAATGACAGCAGGGAATTAGTATTATTATCTTGAGGTGCTATTTAGTTACACTAAAATAACATTAGAAATTTATTGCAGTGAAAAGAAGCTCACTGATTTCCAGCTACACACCTTTAATGTGTTTTGAACTGGCCTTTCATTTAGCTCTGTGAAATCACATTTCAAAAATCATTTTACATTTTCAGGGAACATCAGGCCACTAAGTTCTAAATTAGAAATAATGTGCATCACCACATTTAGCTGCAAAGCTATGAAGGCACCTAGTCAAAGTAGCTCACTTTACGCATCATGCATTCAACATCTGCTGTCCGATCGTTATTTCAGTCCTACTCAATTCACTCTCACTCTATCCCCACCAAAATCCAAACCAGTACGTTGCTTATGATCTTCCAATTCTAAATATTTTAATAGGTCCAACAATTCTTTCATTTTCTAGAACTCACCAATCATTTAAAAAAAAATAATCTCCCTCTACATACTTGTTTGGGCCATTCTTCGGTGCAGTCTGCAATTTAGAATTATTTTTTTTTCTTTCTTTCTAAAAGAAAGTGCACAGCAGTACCTGGAAGATATCCAGCACTTTAAAAGAAGTGGGTTTGGACACATTCCCCCATCCACTGGTTAATTTAGCAATTATTTCACTAACCATTTACCCTCCCCCAAAAGTGTCTGTCTAGAATCAAATGGAGATTTTACCATTTTTTTATCTGTTCAGCCAATTAATCTCAAATCCCAGACTGAACACATCTTTGATTGAAAGGTTTGTGTTCGTGTGTTTGTTTTCACATTACTGAGCAGTAATACCAGATTAAAAACCCAAACAAAATAAGCACTCTCTTTGGAATGTCTGAAAAATTTGTCTCATCAGTGTTTTGGACAAAATAAGAGAGAGCTTCATGTGGAATCAAAGACTACTCTCTTTCTCAGAAGTGCTGCAAACGGTTCAGAAGAAAAAAATAAGCTAGTTTGTTTTTTAATTACCCTTGCTTGTGCATTAGTAACAGATGGGAAGGAGAGAAAATAATTCCTTTATGTTCTTCTAAAAGAAAAAGGTGTATCTAAAAGAAAAAGGAATCATTCACAGCTGCCACAGTATAAAGGCAGATGTTTTTTCCACTAATGTCCTGTTCCTATCACCTTTTGGATGCTCAAGAATAAAATGCAACGATTTGGTCATGATAAATATTTTACAAATACTTAAATATTGTATTGTGCAAAGTTAAAAATTTTATTTGTTCTTTCGCAGGTAATCACTCAGAAAAGCCATTGTGCTTCAGGTCAGTCCGATTCCCAAATTATTTTTATACACCAGTTTAACAACTGCATTGAAATGATAGCAAAAACTTCATCCAGTGTTTTCATTACTATTTCTGAAGTCACACACAGTCATAATCAATACTAAAAATAACAACCCCACATTCTTAACAGCATAAATTTTCTCAATTATTCAAAGTTGTTAAAAATTATATACATATCTACAGCTCTGCAAGGAAAGAAAACCAACCAACAAGTGTTCATGATAAGCAAATAGTATGAAAATAACCTCAAAGATGAGATTAAGCAATGGGGATCTTAAACAAATACCCTGCCAAAAATTTATACTTCAAAGGAGTCTTGAAAACTACTCACAGGAGAACAATGCTGTCAGCATTCAAAGACAAATTTCCTATTTTAGAGCTCTCCTTTCTGATGTAAAATGAAATTCATAGTTCATATTTAGCAAAAGTCTACTGCTCAAAGGGTGGGATTAAAAGCAAGAAGCACTGCTCTATGTGTTGTTGCTCTGGACCTAAAACTGCCAAGACATTTCGAGATCCTCTGCCATTTTTCCCCTCTCCCTCTCCTCTCCTCTCCTCTCCTCTCTTTCAAAGCATAGGTGTTAATCCTATAGGAAGGATTAGATGACTATAAAAATAGCTTTAGACCATAAAAATAGCTCTTACACCTGGGCTTACTAGTTTTTACATTGCTGTTCAGCTTAGATGGGGTAGTTGGGAAGTGTTGGAAGAAGTGCGATTCGTCACTCCTACGTACTAGATCAAGTCAGAGGAGAAGTGACACCTTTAAACGGAGCAGCAACACATTCCCAACGTTACTTTTAAGTATGCAGATCTCACTCTGTACCTGGTATCTGGCCACCAAGTATCCAACCCATCTGGAGGGAGGGTGTAGAAGAGGCAAATTTTCATGATAACCTAAAGGCACCTCATTCCTTTTAAGACATTTTCCAGTTGAATGCAGCTGAAGGCTCCATTCCTGGCACGTATCCCACATGCTTTTGCACAGACTGCACACATACCATCAAAGGTGGGATTGAGGCCAAATGCAGTAGCAGAATAAGTCTCTTATACTGCCTTAAAAGCAGGCAATTGATCCTCTGCTGTGTGTATACAATCAGACTATTTAGTGTGCTTTTCTTTCAAGATTTTAGTGACTGTTTTCCCACTTGCACTCACCACATAAGCTGCATTCTCTTTAATGCCAGTGCTCACCTTCCATATACAGTTTTACCTTTCTCTTGCTTTTGGTGGTAGTGGCATCTTTTATTTTTACCATGTGATTGTAAGAAATTGTGCTTTTAATATCAAGAGTGTTTTACTCCAAATACCTGCCCTTACAAAAAAAAAATAAAGCATCAGCAAAGTTACACTTCTCCCCCCCCCCCATCAGCTACAACAAACAAGGTGAGCTCAAAAACTACTATTTTAGGTATGTGATTGCTAATCAAAAAAAAAACAACACAGGAAACAGTTATTGAGGCAAAAATACAAAGAGATGGATTTTAATAATCATCTCATTTGCTTGCATTTCTAGCAATTTGCAGATGAATTTTGGTCAACTTGCAATTTTCTACATTTGAATGTACACAGATTTGTTATTGTATTGTAACCGTGCTCCTGGCTCTCTTATCATGACAAGCTGGCTTATGTCAAAATATTTTCTACAATAGGCGAAAGCAGAAGGATTGCTCTGACTAGACTTTAAACACTCGTCCAACGCCCCAAATCAACTTTACTAGAAATAGCCAACAGTAAAGTTCATGTGAAAATTAAATACATATAAGGAAAAGAATATAACTAAATAATCCTCTTTACTAGTCACATAGTGTGGAAGGAAAAAAGGAAAAATATTATCTAGAAAAGCTTATGTAAAGTTTTATGATGGGGTTATTTTTTTTTTCAGTAGGGCTTGGTTAAACTTTTTCTTACAGCAGAGTCAGACTAATACAAACTTCAGCTACAGTAAATCCTCAGGTAACTGGACATCTCCATAATTATAGTACAGTAAAGCTACTAGAATTAGAGGCTCTGCTTGGTCCCTTTTCACTTGGTTCATAAAATTATAGCTTTATAATTTAATGGGTAAATACTACCTACACTGTATTATATATGCCACTTCAATGTGCAGGTGAGGAAGTAAAGGAGAAGAGATGAGCTGGGCACCTTCAGACCTGAGCATTTCATACCACAGATGAACCTGTCATCTGCAGGTGTAACGAGCCAATCATTTCATTTCTTCACAGTTCGTACAAGTGCAAACTGTATTATTACTGATTTTATTTCCCACCTTTAAATTTAATTTTTAGTTTTCAAGGGGTTTGTTACTGCCGAGACAGCAGCAACTACCAAAAAGCCTGTGGAGCCCTTTGTGAAGAAGAAGAAAGGGGAAGAAAGAGGCAGATTCTTGTAGCCTGGAGAATTTCCTCCTCGGGTAGCTGTAGGGACAAAATCCTGCAGGAGAATTTATTTTGCACATTCATCCCACTCTCATCAATGCCAGAGGAAATACAGAACTTCTCATCAGTTGAACACCATGAACTCTACAGGACAAAAAACATTCAGCCTTTGGTCACTGTAGCCTAAGTACCTATGGGTTTATTACAAAATGTTACTAATGGTGAAAAGTATTAACAAAAAACTTCAAGATTAGCTTCCTGATTCACTGGTTCTTTCAGCTATATTTACAGTATTCTAAGTATCTGATATCTCAGTTACAAAGTACAACTTACCTTGTCTTAACTTTTCTGTATAATTAAAAAAAAAAAAAAATCAAACTACATTCGACACATATGCACCTAAAATTCATTTTATTCACTTAAAAGGGATGCTCTCATCCCCTCTGCCAATGAATTCAGCTGAAAAACCTCATGCTGTCTGCCTAACAATGCTCTAAGAAATTGTCCCGATGGGGACAACACATGCCTTCCTATGAATTGCAAATGCTGATCTCATTAACTCCCCAAGAACCCTACCCGCAAAAAACTCACCAAACTGCAACAACAGGTCTCTGCACAAGTTAATCAGTCCTCCTGAAAAACAAACCCAAATCTTGTTTCTTATAGTACAACCTTTACTGCTAACTTCTTCAGATAGGTGTAAAGTATTTATGGGAAATCAGTAGTGGCAGAGCAAGTCTTTTAAGTAACTGTTTAAGGCTGCAAAATTCCACACGCCAACTATTCAGTTCTTGGAGACTTCCAGCAGGAGACTCTTGCCAGAGCCACTGTACTAAAATAAAATTACTTTCCTTGAACATCATTTCCAATGCACTGTGTGGATAAGCAAAATGAGGCATTAAAAGAACAATAAGAAAACTTATTAAAAATACGTCATCTTACACCCTAAATTAGCTCCTGAAAATGCTGAGTCATTGCTGCCTAATTTTACTAGCAAAACTAAGAAGTGGTTTGTAGCTGTTCGTTATCCCATTAGCAGGGCAAACATCCACAGCAGGAAGAGACTATTTTCCTCTCTGAAGAGTATCATTGGCATGACATATTCCAGCTTTAGAGCCCTGACACTGAATAGTGATGACTTGCAAGAACCAGAGCCAGCCCATCATGGATTTCAGATCCTGGAGTGAGTTGCAGGGCAGATGCATTAAACAGTGCTTTCCTCATGACCTGAAACAAACTGCTTTGCAGATCAGCATGTAAGAAAAATGGAAGGCAACAAAACTTCTGTACCACATGGCTTTTCTAAAACCAGGTGCGTGTTAAAAAAGTCTCCCCGAAAAGCTACGTCTTGCTGAGAGGTGTGAGAAGGGAGAGAGTCACCCCAAAGCCATCACAACTATGACACCAAAACACTCAGTGGAGACCCAGGAATGCCAGCAGGCACCTCTCTGACAAGGATTATCTCCAAATTATGTATGTTTAGTTGACAGCCAGGAGGCTTAACTGGGCCAGTATCTCCATCTGGCATAATAAGGTGCACATCCACCACAAGTTTCTGCCCCCGAAGATGTGCCTGATGGCTACAGGCACAGCACCCTGCAGTCCAGGGATGCCCACAGCATGAGCCCAGTGTGGGCACTGGCTTTGAAAAATGCACCAGAAGGTTTGTTTTCAGAAACTAGATGGGAGTTTGATGCAAAGCTGGCAGAACTTCATTTTTCAGAACGTTTGCTTTATGGAAAGCTGTTTTACTGAAGCCCAACTCTGGAAGCAAGTACCTACCTGTCAAATAAATGTTGATATTACTTTCCGTCCCTGCGAGCAAAAAACTGAATGAGTTTAACCCCTGGCCTTGGCAGTATTTAGCAGCACACTGTGCTCCTTGTTTCTTGGGAATAGCTGCAACTGAGGCTCAGAACACTCATTAAAAATACCTCAGACTGAATTTCATAGCCCACAACTTTTGAAAAGTAATATAATAGCACCATTCACTGCTTTCAATGGAATTCAGGAGCATAGCAGCCAGTGCGTAATTGGGGATGGAAATCCCAGTCTCTGAGACACCCCCCACCCCTTGCCTCCCACTTTACCACTCCTTTCTGTTTCAAGGTGAAAATCATCTAACCACCTTCTGGGTTTTCTTTTTTTAACATTAAGTAATGATTGGGAAGAAAATAAAATCATTCTATTATTCAGAACACTTTCTTCTCTGGTCTGTTTTCTTTGCCTGCTCATTTTTCCTCATTTTGTTTAGCTATAAGCAAACACTTTACTAGAATGAAGGAGTAGGCAATTCTGAAGCCATCAAATGTGAAAACAGAACACTTAGACACAGACTGGAAACATAAGAACATAGAGTGTTATGACTATATAGGAATTATTAACTATAAAAACAATAAATAACCACTCTGCATCTCAATCTGTTTTTATTTGGATGCATTTTAGTTTAGCCATGACTCTAGTATGACCCTTTGAAGACACTATTTAAATGCAGCAACTTGGGAGACCAGGGGCGGAGGGAAGGAGATAAGAAAAAAAAAACCCTAAAACCTAAATCTAAAGCAAAATCAAATGTAACAAGAAAAAGCTTCTGATTATTCCTGTTTAGCCCTGCATCAGTCTCAATGTGACTATTAATCTGAGCAAGAGCTGACACCATCCAGGATTGTATATATTTTACTTTTTACTTTCCTAGGCAAAGGAAGAAAGGAACATTTTAACAAGAAGATACAGAACTTTTCATGACCAGATTGCTAACTTGAAAGGACACCTCTAGATGAAGCCTTCAGGCTGTGTCTGCTGTTCACCTATAACATACTCACATCCCACTCTAACTCCTGCCTTCAGTCAGGCCACTGCTCCACCTGGATCAAGTGCTCCTACAGGCACAACACGAGGCAGGTAAGGAAGGCAACCTTGCGTGAAGTTTAAAGAGTTAAAGGGATTCTGTGGGATCTGCTTGGTACCAGGCTGTCTTGAAAAACCAACATGGGCTTGCTAAGGAAAAGCTTGGCTGCAGCATCCTACAATTAACCCAGACTGGATGTGGAGGAATTCTGTATTTTATGTGTAAAACTGAAACAGAGATGGTTCTGGGTTTATTTGTAACAAAGTTCAATTCATACCTGCAATATGTTTTCAAGGAAATGTAAACTCAAAGTGCAAAACATGTCTCAAAAGCTATCTCATCTTTGAGTATCCGAAAGGCAGAAGTTTTGGGTTGTTTTTTGCCAGTCAAGGTCCCAATATGCAAGAGTTTCTTGTCTGATCGTGCAAGATCTGTCACCAAGCTGAGATACTCAAAACAGCTCGGTAACCTTTGTACCATGGATGTACAAGAAACATACTCAATATTTCTCTAAGCAGCTTCAAAAGACCTTATGCCTGAATACACCGGGAGTCTGAATTGCCTTTTAAACACACAGAGACGCAAGAGAAAACGAGAACCGTCTGTACACTTACGGGATTTGCAAGGGAAGGTACAAGCTCTGTGTTTTGTGCATCATTGTAAAGTGCTACCTCTGATGGAACGCAGAATCACAAAATTATTGAGGCTGGAAAAGACCTCTGAGATCGTTAAGTCCAGCCTATGTCCCAACACCATCACATCGGCTAGACCATGGCATTAAGCACCACATCCAGCCTTTCCTTAAACACCTCTAGGAACAGTGACTCCACCACCTCCCTGGGCAGTCCATTCCAATGCCTGATCACCCTCTCCATGAGGAAATGCTTCCTGATATCCAACCTAAACCTCCCCTGGCACAGCTTC